>JAODUK010008619.1:0-28011 GCA_027564635.1 Typhlichthys eigenmanni | reverse complement strand
CCCCCCCCCCCCCCCCCCCCCCCCCCCCCCCCCCCCCCCCCCCCCCCCCCCCCCCCCCCCCCCCCAGCAGAGAGATGTAGTGTGTTTGGAGACAGAAAACAAGCAGCACCCTCTAATTTGTACAGCTTGGATAGCCATGCCCTTCAGAAATACATAACAACTGGCTGGCATGGTATGGTTACTGTACTTAGTATGTACTGTAAACAACTAGGTAAGATACGACGGCTGGTATTCTTGAGTTGTAACCTATAGTGACCTTGTTAGTAATCTTGGTGGAGTAATCATTTTGATTAATTGAGATGACTGTTTGAGCAGGATGTGTTTAATTCCCATAGTAAGCCTCTGTGAATGTGGCCAAATTAATATTAGTTTGGCTCGGATTTTGCCATTCATTTTAAGATGAAGGGCCTTGCCTCATTTGATAATGCCAGAGAGAGCCAATTAACAAAATACTTCACGTGACATACAAAAGGGCTTCCCAATGGTAGGTAAAACTGATGTGTTGATGAGCCTTTTCAGATGTCTAAAAGGCCCCATATCATTCCATTTTCAGCAGACTTGTATCCTTCAAGCTGAACATTGTTTCATTTCACTGCTATCTGAGTGAAGGGGTGAGAGTGGGAGGTCAGAGATGACAGGTTACAACTGGTTACAAGATGTTGTTACACATGAGGCCAAATATGACTGATTTGCTTAACACTGTTTTATGGGCTAAATTATATTTTGTCAGCATTAGTCAAGCCAATTTTGTGTTCCTTCAGGCAAGTCAAGTTACCTTACTGGAAATATTATTTACGTTAGGGGACCATTCATTGAGAAGCTAACAACTGCTCCAATACAAAATCAATGATAAAAGCATAGTGATGTGGTAAGCTTGTGTCTCTTGCACTCCAACAGTGAGCTAAGCTTTTCAAAGCCAGGCCATTATCCCATCCACATGATGTATACTGCATTTACAGTATAACAGCTGTTGCGATATGACAGTTTAAAGAGTCCTTGTGCATCAAAATAGTCCTATATGAAAATGTGTTTAATTCTGTGTTTAATTCTGTGGGAACGAGTCTGAGAATAAACTCTACCTGGGAATGAGTTAGTTTTTAGTGTAAGAATTTACTAAACAAACCCTCTAAAACCCTTCACAATTATTATGAATAATAGCATGTTTGCAAGAGGAAATTATTAGGAAAAAATAATCAACTAAAAAAAAAATTGAAATTGCAGCATTTATTTCCGGTTTTAAATAATACCTAAATTAGAAATACATGTCAACTGTCAAGCGTACATATATACAGTTTTTTGACCAAACCATCGAGAGGCAACACACACACACACACACACACACACACACACACACGCACACACACACACACACACACAAAATCACCCATCCAATGCAAACATTGTAATTCTTCCCTAGCTAAAACCATTAGTTAAAACCAAAGGCTCTCATTCTCCACTAGTCAAAACTTTCATAGCTTATTTTTGTTATTAATAATTAAGTAACTTCCTAACATACACACTTGATGAATGAAGATATCTGAGGTTTGAGGATGAAGTGAAAGATGATGTCAAATGCCTTATTATATTATAGTCTCTATTGCCTTTCACTTACTGCAGGCCTACGAGTCTCAGATTTCATATATGGGAAATAAATCAGACACCACAATAACTATACTATGAATGATACAGAGTGGCGATTTACTATATCACTGAAGTAGTTGTTGTTTATAAATAGAGATTTGTTTAATTCCTTCCTTTGTAGCTGTGATGCTTAATATGCCAAGCAGTGTCACACCACTATCCATTTACCCACATGTTAATAAACCCATGTAACGGCACTACGACATCATGTCGTATAATAGTACTAATATAATAGGGTACCTTATCTGTGTTAATTCACTGCTACAAGCAGTGTCTTGCTATAGACTAAATGTTGTGATGCTCACAATAAACCTAAAACAATCTTAACTGAACTATACCATATTGTTGATTTTGCATGAAGTAAACCCTTTCAGCTTTCTATCTATCTTCTGTTTATTCCCCTTAGTTTTCCCATGCACTTCCCATATCAGTGTCAATAGATTGCAGTCTGGCAAAACCAGGTTGCAACCCAACATGAGCAAACCGTTCTACATTCTGGCAAGCTAATTCCTGTGATAGTTCTCCATAAGTTCTTACCAGTGGGATCTGAATCAGATATCATTCAAATAGATCGTAAACAACACATCAAGATAACAAGGTGAAATATGATCATGCTCGTCTCTATAAAATATATGTTTCCGCATTTCAGCACAATTTAAAAGATGATTCCTCTCCCATGGGGTGGTTTTGTGCTTTTCGTTCTTTCGTTCTTTCTTTCTTTCTTTCTTTCTTTCTTTCTTTCTTTCTTTCTTTCTACATCAGCACTTTTCTGTTCATGCATCTTGTCCCCTCAGCAGACGGCTTCTCTTGCTCACATCAAACTGGCCCTCCTCCAGTGGAAGATCGACCTAACTGTAAATCTAATTTACATGATTCTCCATAGGGCTTTTAGTTTAACAGCATTACACACTGCAAACATGGCTTCCTCAGAGCACATACAGTAGCAGCCCACTGTGAGAGAATTGCTCACCGCAGAGTGGCAATGTCAACTCAGGCAAGTGGAAAGAAACAAAGAAGTGGCCAAACATCTCAGCTTTGTGCTTGCAGAAGAATTCAAAGGCAGTGGATTTCTGCAGGACAGAAAGTCATAGGGAGAACATTCTCTAAACTCCCCATGATTGATTACAGTGTAATTGACACACTGATAAACACTGTAAATACATTTTAAATTTTTATTTATACATATATTTTATTTATATTTATTTATTCATTTTAAGGAGTTGAGTTGAGTGTATATGCAGTAGCTGGCTGAGCTCTGACAGACACAGGACACTAACCGTCCCCCCATCCACACACACACACACACACACACACACACACACACACCTCTGAAATTAAATGGAGCTATTAGGGAAGTGATTATAGAGTTGACCCATTAAACCCTATAGTTCCTTCCTCTGTACACTATTGAATGCAGCACTAAACTATGCTGTAATAATCTGGAACAGCAGCTATAAGCAACCACATGAAACTCCATAAATCCCCTGTCCAGTTAAGGTTGGTTAATGGTTGTGTGTGTGTGTGTGTGTGTTTAGTGAATTAAAAACTAAGGAGGGCCATGTGTTATTTATAATGCCACTCAGGTGAAAGGAGTACATTCTTTAGCAGACTGTCACCTGATCCAACCCTGTGCCTACTGTAACCTATACTGTAGTTGCAAATGTCATAAGTAGTTATTTAGATTTAATTCTAAGCAATATAAAAATGTTTTAACAGGGTTAACGCAATCATTATCATTGTAATGATATCATAATCATTATTAGCCACAGCTGGAATAAAAACATAATAATTCGATGTTTTCTAATTGTTTCCACTGTATATCATATCTCATTCAAATAGGTTTCTTATTTATTTATTGTATTTTAATTTTGCAGAGCATCGTTGCAATTTTATAATAACGTGTAGCTTAAATCATGTAAAATGCATAGCAAAATACAATAATCTACATAATTGCTCAAGCCTAGCCTATATGAGTATGATTTGTGCAATGGTTCGACGTAGACGAGCATTGCATATTATTGCACTAGGTCTATTTCCCACTACTAGGTCGTCATCAAATGTCTTACCTCTGTACTTTCTCTGATGGCGAGCATTGTTGATCTTGCACGGGTCTTTCCCTTTCGCAATGAGGGAATACTGACAACTGTGTATGCTTGCTCTTGTTTTGTCCTATCCCTGGCCTGCATTTACAACTCTAGTAGGCTACAGGCTATCACATTTAAAGCACGCTAGAAAGAGTGGGAGCGAGACCTGCTGCAGAAAAGACATGGAAACCTCATGTGATTAAAAAAGTAAAGAAGACCTGATAGTAAATAAATATCCTAATATAATTTAGGGTTTATGGCCAATATATTAGTATATATACTAACAAACACGCATACCTTATATAGGATAGGCTATATATTACAGTATGTGTGTGTGGATGCCTTCATGTGATATGTTATTCTGTTTCGTCGCACTTAATGCAATTCTAGACTGCCTCTTTTCACTTTGTTGCAGTTTCACGGCGCAGCAGCAAGTGCTGTCGACACGGTGGACGACCAAAACGTGCTTTTTGATTGGGCGGTCCTCCGGTCGTTACAAGGGGCGTGGAACCAAGCGGGCTGAATGAGAAACACGTTAGTGTGCATATCTGGCAGGCTATTTAGAGAAAGGGATATAACGGAGTTGTCGGTATAAATTTAACGAGCACATACGCGCAATTCGTCTACAGGAAATATAGCCTAAAATTTTGCCTAATAGCGACCCAAGCTTCGACACCGACTGGTTGCTTATTGCACTTGCTCAGCTGCGAAGAAAGCTTGAATAGATTCGGCAGCGTCACAGCTATTTATCACACTACAGCAATGGATTTGAGGATTTAAAGGAGATGTATCACGCATTCGTCTACAGTATTCTCTCTGCAGTTTAGATATTTGAAGCGGAATTTGTGCCAAAGTTATTAATTGTCTCTGGATTATGTCCGTCAAAATGAGGATATATAGTACATTTAAATGTCCACCTTTTGTTGTGGACTGATCTAATCTAATAGAGCTTCACCAGCATGTTTGTCAGGTTGCCTGCCTGATCTAATGCGCATGTAATTGGGTAAGTACAATCGTTTTCTCTTGTCGATGTAAATGTATGTCAACGATCAATAGGCGTCACGTGTAACGTTAGCTAACTGTTGGGTCTCCTGTAGCTAACGTCAACGTTTCGAATTGTGCACGATAGTGTACCTTCTATACGACAGTTTATTTTTATGCTTCTGGCCTTCACTATTTGGCTCAAGTATATTTTCTTAAGTTGTCTTTTCATTTCTTAATCATTTACGTTATAACAGGAACTGCTTTGCATCCAAACCAACCAACATGCATACCGTCGTTGGTGGCTTGCAAAGTGAATGTGTTTAGCTTTATTATAATAATACTAATTGTCTGTCTTTAAAAGTTGTTGCATTCTTTTGCAGCCCTTCAGATTGGATGAATCCTAGCCTGTCATATACATTCCAATGTTTACACGGGCCTTTGCTGGCAAACTGCGTCACCGAGTGGGCGCTGCAGGTATTCGGCAATAAAATATCGGTGTTTGGAATCGTACAAATGGCAAATGCCACTTGAAAAACAACGTAACTGGACTTTGAAATCGCCATGGAGTCTGAGGGTGATTTAAACGCTGATGCTCCCCCGGGACTAAAATATCCATCTGTACCCAATTCCCAATGTGAACTCAACATAAATGTGTATGAGACCAATAGTGATGGAAATGTCAATCATATGGATTCTACAGTAGTGAGAGGTGGAAGTGACCCCAGTGCATACCCCTCATCCAATTATCAACGAATTGTCCATCAGAGGTTCATTCGGAGAAGTCTTTGGTTTTCTGACTCTGATGAGCAGGCTTTTGAAACACCTGAATGTGACAACAGGAGCAAACTTCTTAACATTAACCTGCGCACAATAGTTGATAGGACACGGGGATCCAGGACCCAGTTACAATGTTCCAGTACTACGTGTGGGCCAAAAGACAGTGTGAATGAGAGTGCCAGCACTGATGGAGAGAAGGAGAAAGTTGAGGATGTGCTGAACATTACTTGCAATGATGGCTGTAAATTGGCTGAAAAAGCAGCCAGCGAGGAGAACGAGGAGGAAGCGGAGATGAAGGCAGTCGCCACATCCCCAAAGGCAAGGTTCCTCAAATTTGATATTGAGCTGGGGAGAGGGTCCTTCAAGACCGTCTACAAAGGACTGGACACTGAGACCTGGGTGGAAGTGGCCTGGTGTGAGCTGCAGGTACAGGCTTTGAACTTTGCTAACACATAATGTCTTAACCAATAGATAAATGCCACCGCATAGATGTTTTGGGGCAGCGTAACTATCCATAAATGTTCATTTAGGTCTTGCCAGTAGTTGTCTGAATTGTTGTCAGAAAGACACATAATTTTGAACCTACAAAGATGGGGAAACGGGAACCCCACTGAGGGCAATATCATTGCTCAATAGTAGACATGTTTCATCCAGTGCAACACAATTAATTCACATGATCAATGAAGGCTGACATGGATTTGTATTTTGTGTTTTTAATGGTTTCCATAAATGGTAAATCTGTATTGTGATACCTTAATCCAGCATACACCTGAAGGACATGGCAATTAGCCTATTAAAAATATACTCATTATAGGTTGTTCTGAGGTCTGTTAGGCTAGTTCTTTTATTGCTTACTGTATGCAGGTGGAACCTCTTATGGGTTGATTTTATCTGTGTCCATAAGTAGAGCCGCTTATTGAATTGTTCAAAACGGAAGTGTTCTTTCTACACTGGCTGTCTGCCAATGAGACTTCACACCTCATGACAGACTACTGGTGTTTTCTTCCAAGAGCTGTAAATCACACTGAATCCATTGCGTTTGGCTTGCTGCTAAATTTAAAATGGTACATGCACTGGCCAGATGATTGACAATGCCCTGAAGTAGAAGCACATGCCCGCATTGTAGTGGACCTCAGCGGTTTTGAGAGTGGCTAGTCTATTTTGTCTTGTATTACACAGGCACTGGAGAATTGGCAGCTTGGCCTATGCAAAGGTATTAACTAATTATTTGCGTCCATTTGAGACTGCAGTAGGGATTATTCTCTCACACTCTCTCCCAGGAAGCTTAAGGGGACTACAGTGAGCATGACTTTCCCCCATCATAGACAACATTCCACGAGGTTGACCTTCAATGCACATTAATCATTAGAACCGTTTTTAAGATTGAGCAGTTGATGTTTACCAGAGCCGTAGACATAATGTTATGGCAGCACACCCTATCCCAGCAGCATGTCTTCTGGTTGTGAGCGTCACTGCTTCCTGCTGGCCTCCCTCTGTGCAACAGGAGGTTCGCAGACAGGATGCAGCTGAAGGGTGCTGTTGCCCTGCTAAGAGAGGTGTAGTGGGTGCCTTGTGGCCTCAATGAGCGTCTACCTGGAGTGGAAAAACACGGCAGTGGATAGTGTAAGAGAATTTGAACCAGCTGATGCAATGCTCTGGTGACCTGGTTGTGGGGTGAATGCAACATCACAAGACAATCTCTGAGGCGACTGGAAGAGTCAGCGTTGTATTGGGAGTGATTCTGCCTTATAAGATTATGTCATGCAGGCTGATTATATGATATTAGTATCCAGTATCTTACATTCCCCACCTCTGTGACTTGTCTGAGCTTTAATTTAACCTTACAGCATATGACAGGATGTGGAACAGAGACATTTATTTGTTTAATCTCTGAGACTTGGTGAAACCTATTTTTGTGGACAGTATTTTAACTGAGTTATTACAGTTACATTTAGGTAATTTAGCAGACACTTGAGAAATTTATTAGACTGACACGTAGGCATATTAAGGAGCAGAGAGAGGTTACACAGCTTGTTAAGGGATGGTTATTCTTAATGTAGATTAGATCAAGATGGGGATCAAACTCGTCTGGGAGTCCACCAACTAAATACATAAACTAGTTCTTCCCACCGAACACATTTTCTTATAGTGAAATGGCTGCATTGTACACTTCCGCTTTAGAAAAGGATTTTTGTCAAAAATGTTGCACAGAACTGACCGTAAAAGGCAGTGTGTACCAAACGAAGGTAAAAACCCCAATTGAACTGCATATCTGAAAGTATTGTAGCCTACATGTCCAAAGAATGTTCCCAAAACCTGAATACTGAATAGCCTACATGTCTTAAAGGTATAGTCAGCTATTGAAAGACAATTGTATGATAATACACTTTTTTCAAATTCGCCAAATATCTCCATACATTTAGCTATTTTACCATTCTCTGTGCGTGTTGGGAAAAAAAAATCTGATACTTCCACAAAGCCCTGGCTCTGTAAATAGGAACATACATAGTGGTGAACACCGCTCACATCTACAAATCCGTACTATGCTTTGCTTACCAATGTGTTTCAATCTGTGGAGCGGCGCCACGGAGGGATATTGTTTTTTGATTTGAGTTTCAAGTTAGCAAGCGTTCTCAAATGACTATCCTTGTCTTTAATTGGAAAATGTATCTGGTTAATCGAAACAATACGGTCTTTTACCTGACTTATCAAATTTTGAATATTAGCGCAATATTAGTGTGCATTCTAACATAAGACTGATTTGAGAATATGTGGTCGTGGGACCTGTTTTCAGTCTAGGTAGTTGGGATAGGATATGTAGTGTTTGTCTACATTTACTGAAGACTATGTACTACTAAACTATTTAAAATGTTTCAATTTCACAACACTAGACCTCTGAAGGTTTTAATAGCCAGACCCTTGTTTAGATTTTTACCATTGATATTTTGTTTTACCTGTAGCCAAGATTCTGCCTAGCCTCGCGAGACCATCCTAATCTCGCAAGCTTCAGTTTAATTTTGCTGTGAAAATCCGTCTGGAAAGCCTTGAAATTATCGAATGTGTCCGAGTAGCGACTGAACTTTCCAATCGGCGCTGTTGACTTTTATACGGGCGTGGTTTAGGCTTGCCGACAATGAAAACAACCAGATGGTTCATCTGCCAAGTATTTTTTTTTTAAGTACCTGCACTTTACAGTTTCAATGTATGGCTCCCCAGATGAGTTGTGACAACAAGTCATCTGGCATGTCAGGTTAGCATCTGCCTCAGTTTGTTTGGAAACATGATGCCATGAGGGAGTTAGGCTTAACTGCTCTTTGTATTTGAATATAGTACAGCAAAGCTGATTGGTTGGTCACTAGCCCAAGCCAGGCCAACACCTGATTGCTCATCTCACACAAATAACTGTTTCCAAACCAGCTGGTGGGGTGATTCAAGGTTAATTCTACAGTAATGTTATTTGAGGAGTGTGATTTCATAATTCTGACACTTTCTTTCTTTCTTCTTTTTTATTTGAACTAAATCTGGCCTTAAACTGGAAGCAGTGGTGCAAAATTGCAAAAGATGCAAGTCTGTGTGATACATTTAATTAAAGTGAGATGTATTACTATACGATAGCTTGTATTTAATTTTAGTGGTAAGGTGCATCACGTGCATTTTATCTACTGTACTTTGCTACTAAAGCAGGAAAAATATTTGTTTTACCTCTGTGCGTCATGGGCTATGACGTTTTAGTGTACAAACCAGAGAGAACTGTGATTTTCCATTATTATCAGTCACACATTGCCGTTCTGGAAGTTATAATCTGGTATCTCTCTTTTGCGCATGTTCTCTATCTGTGTCTATATCTCGCATTTTTCTCTGCGCAGGCTTCTGGCATCACACAAGACTCTGGCTCAAGCAGAGATGTTAATCTAAGAGAAATGTTTGTATGATGTCCTTTTTAAAAACAATTTAATGAGATTTATTTGGCCTTAATGTTGGAAGTTCTACATTCTGGCAACTCTGTTAGTACTACTTACAGGTTTTGTATGGGTGCATAGTACAGGAACACACACGTGACAGCCCTGTTTTTTTTTTTGCAAGGAGATTGTTATTCAGTAGCTGACATTTTTGGTGGTTTTGAATGCAGGTCTATTGATAACACCGCAGCAGTGAACCAAAGTCACGTGTGGGCTGGAGATCACTGTACAATGCAGTGTTTTAGTTTTGTATTCTTGTGTTGACCAAAACTGGATGTGATCTGCATGTTTCCTAACCCATAAAGTTGTCACTTTGTCTAATAGCATGCATCTTACAACAACAATCCCTCCTTGATAGTTGAAACAGGAAAAACAACAGGAGATGCTGGTGGGTCACACTAGTCACGGCACATTAGTCATTAAGAGGCATTATGACTACCTTGATCTCACCAGTGGCCTCCTATCCAAACATACCACAGCCCCTCCGTTTCTCCACCAACCAAGGACCCTCACGGTCCTAGGTGTTGCTGTCAGAGCAGCAGATGCATGCTGCCATACAAAGGAAAAATACGCCAGAATGTAGAACAGAAAATTTTATTTTGTTTTTTTGTTGTCCAGCCAAAGTAATTGTAGGTAGAAAACTATTATTTTATATTTTAAACAAAGTTATTTATTTACATAAAAATCAATGCTCAAACAACATGACCTTTGACCCATAATTTGAAGTTTATGTACTCTGCCTTTGCAATATCTGCTAAATAACTAAACAGGCATACATTTTCTACTTTTTGTTATTACTGTAGTTTAATTTTCAGGTTGACCTCTGCGGTGGTTGTAAGGAGGGCCAACCACTCTAGTTGCATGTTTTAAAGTGTATCTAATCTATCATAAATTATATAATCTATTATGAATTCAGATTTAAAAATAGATTTTATAAACAAAAAGTACTTGCATGAAAATGTTTTCCTTGGCAGAATCAAAACTCATGAAAAAAAACATAGCATCTAACCCATACAGTAGGGCTGATGAGTAACATATTATTGTAGTTACAGTATTTTGTGTATTACAAACTACTTTCCATTATTGTGACCATAATCCAATTAGAGTTCTATCTCCCCTGTCAAGACTATATATTATAAATGAAACATACAAGATATGCACTGTACTTTCAACTGTAATATACATTTGAATGCATAATATCTACAATAGGCTGATATCATTTGTGTGGGAGGATGTTGTTAGTAATGTATAGTTGGGAAGTGCTAGTTTAAAGGTGATTGCTGCTGATGCCTGATCACACAATGGGAACTTGTATCATGTCTACAGCCATCTGTACTGGTACTACAGTGGTAGTATGCCTAATGTTTGTAGAATTAATTGTAGTTTTAATCTACAGTTTAACTACTTCTCCAAAGTGTAGTAAAGCTTAACTTAAATATTTTTAAGAACGTATACAATGATAAATGTGCGTGTGTGTGTTATGCTGAATCAAGGCTGTTTCCTTGGCTCTGTGCCCCCACACTGCAGCGGTTGGTAAAACAGAATGCTGGTGGTGGGTTAGCTGACTTAGCTCAGGACATCTCTACACAGAATTCTATGGCCCCAGACCTCTCTGCATTACTGACCTGGGAGCTGGCTCAAATAATGCCAGCAGTATTCAATCTTTTTCCATTTGGCACCAGTCATCATAAGTGGTAGGCTAGTAGTTTGCATCAGCATCAAACAGGGTTTTGTAGCTTCACATGTTTATTAACATGTGTTGTTGGTAATGTTCATTCCGTGATAAGACATAGTTAGGCTTTAACCAGTTGTCGTACAGGCAGTTGTCATTTATAAATAAATACAATATTTTATTGAGCATTAGAGGAGATATATTAATAACGAGCCCATCTCTAACTAGGATCTGAATTGGACAGTCCCCCAGTTAAAGTGTTTATTGTCTGATTACATGTTGCAGACTAACCTTGATATATACCTTGTGGTAAGAAAGTGGTGCCATACAGTATCACTGAAGTGACGACAGACTTCCATACCTTGCCAGGTACCATACTTGTAGCATCAAGCCTGATTTGATGTGGAGGCTATCTCTGCCAAACAGGTGTGAGCGATGCTGAAATAACAACTCTAAAATGGCCAAGCTGAAGGCTTTTTAAAGCCAGATATGCTATGAACCTAGAGAGGCCGTGAACCACAATGAAGCTGATTATCTAAATGCTCATAGGCTATCATTGAGTCTTCTGGAACTTATTGGTTTGCTACTAGCTTTGTTTGCGTTGGTGTTGTATTACCCGAATGCGGCATCTGGTTTTCTGATAGATGGAACCTGAGCTGACCACTTGACTTGACAACTACAATTAGGCTTTGCTGGTGTTTCTAGCCTGTCACTCATCTGTCAGAGGAACCCTTGTTAGCAAACCTTTGAGAGGGGCAAATCCTCTTTTATTTATTTATTTATTTTTCTTTCATAGTAGACTTGGCCAGTTGCATTGCAGTTGAATTGTTTTGCGTCCCTATGGATGAGGCGCTCAAATGCCATGTTTGGGGGTCTATCCTATTGAAGATGGTGACTGTTTGACCCTATTCACTGCATTGGTGTAATCTGGTCCTCAAAGGATGCCTCTCTTTGCCAAACGAATCTTCACTCACTGCATAGTCTAAACCTGACATTGCAGAGGGGTTGGCGTTGCATTTGTCTGCTCTGGAGTTAACCACTGATAGAATCATCAATATAATGCTAATGGGCAACATCACTTCCACTGCTTTACAGTCGCTCATCTCTCTCACAACACCCGCAACACTACATTTGCCTTTGGCTCCCACTCCCATTATTTTCGGACACATGGATGTAATCATTTTGGGAGTGTGACTCAGCAGTTGTTATGGCCATTACATAAGCAGTATTGTTGAATTACAAAAGCCTACTAAAATCTATAATGGACAAAGTATGCTACCCCAGTGCTTCTCAAGTTCAACCCTGGTCCCCCTATCCCCATGATGTTTGGATGTCTCCTTGCTCCAACACAATTGATCCAAATGAATGGTTCTTATCAGGATGATGATGTTTGAATCAGATGGACAGTCCCTGGACAACTGCTGTAACGTCCACTCAGACATATTCTCTACTTTACGTCATGTGGGAGCACTTGGTCTCTATGAGGAACATATTAATAATGCATATCTGCTTCAGCTTCATTGATGCTACAGTGATGTACTTTTTGTAGTTCCCTACTGGTAAACGACTTGAATGTAAAAACACTTGAATATGTGTGTGCCCTTGTACGTCTCTGCTCTTGGCTTGGCAGTGCTATAATGTTACCACTTGCACCCGGCTAGTAATACAGTTGCAGCAGTGTCTGGCTCAGTAACGCAGATATCAGGCAGCCTGGAGCTGCCGCTTGCCACATACTGGAATGATGGGACACAGTGCAGCTGGAAACTGCCTGCAGTCTCACAACAGGCCCCGCTTCACCCTTCTTTCCTATGTTGGAAGCACTTGTGTGGCCCAGACCAGCAACGTTACTCGGTGGGTTCTGGGTGCGTGACATCTACTCTTCTTAAGTGCCCGTGGCCACAGCCAGAGGGATAAACATGCATTACTGAAACGCCTGTTCATCTTATTTAAAGAGACTCTGTATGGCTTTCTGCCACTAGGGGTCACACTAAGCACGCCAGCATGCACCGTGGGGCCACACACACGCATGCACAAAGAACAGAGGAGATGGGATTACAACTTGCACACAGCAAGTTTGACATGATTACTCTTTGCATAGGAAATATGTGTTTGTAGCCGCTAGTAATGTTGTCATTATCGTATAGAGCACCTAAAAATCAGCATTTGCTAACTTTTTTATTTTAAGAGCGCTTCTGTCAGCCTTTAACCCCTGACTGACATTGTTGAGCTGTCAACAAGTTACAGTACACCGTAGTCTGCGGACAGACTGCTGTAAATCTCGTTCTAAAAGAAGAAAGAATAAATCTTGTTCTAAAAGAAGACATGAAACTAATCCCAAATGCCCCTAATTTACATGTTAACCAGGCATCATAAAGGAGAAGGCTAAATGCCCTGAACGCCAAGCAAAATATTAATTTGTATTTTGTAAATGTACTGCCTTAACATTAGAGAGCTGAGCTACCGGTTCTCATTGAGTAGTAGTAGTTGGCTATGTTATTAGATGTTAAATGCCATAACCTATGAATATGTATTTTTGGTCAGGTTTTGACTTTATTCAGGCAATTTAGCTTCACCTTAATTGACACACACAAAAAAAAACGTTTTGTCATTCTTGCCATACTATGCCTCTTTCTGAATATTAATATGGCAGGTCAGTAATGCTTTTGCTTGTGTGTGTTATTCGTGTCTGGGGGCACATTGATCTTCTCTTTATGTGTGAGTACGGCCGTCTGTGTATCTTACCATGCTGCACAACACTTCTTAGCCTGCATGTGAATTATGCAGGAGCCCCCTATGTCTGCTGAGAGGCACACCAGAAGCAGGAGAGCAAATGGAGTAGGG
Source organism: Typhlichthys eigenmanni (assembly GCA_027564635.1). Taxonomy (NCBI): domain Eukaryota; kingdom Metazoa; phylum Chordata; class Actinopteri; order Percopsiformes; family Amblyopsidae; genus Typhlichthys; species Typhlichthys eigenmanni. Next base: position 14,053 of record JAODUK010008619.1, on the reverse strand, counting down.
GGTAGGGCGTGGTAGTTGGTGCTGGGGGTCAATGGGGACCTCTTTGTGTTGGGGGTGGGGGGTGCTATTTAGGAAAAGCAGCAGGATTCCTGAATGATTAGAGTGGGGGACGGGCTAAGATAATAGTGTGTGTGTGTGTGTGTGTAAGGGCGAGGTCCTTTTGTGTGCTATGGGTTTTCCTTGCTGCTGCTTGACATGGCTTCCAGGTAAACGTATGCTGCTTGCCTCTCGATGCGGAGCGTGAGGGGCTCCCCAGCCCACCGCTGGCACAGTTTCAGGCTGGCTCAGTAGGATGGGCTCTCTGCAGAGCTGAATTATTCATAGGGCTTCAGAAGAGTGCAGAGAAAAATCCCCCCCCCCCCCCACCCCCCACCCCCATCACTTCCCCACACGCGCAGCCCGACACGCCACACGCGCATCACGACACAAACCATGCCTCGCCGTGAGATCACTTCCTTCTGCAGGACGCTTGTACCACTGTCCATATGTGTGTTTGTTGTTTGTTTTGTAGTTTCAGGCTGTTGGCTTATTTCCTCTTTATCTGCTTACACACTCACTGGGAGATCACCGTGCGTTGAATAATTCTGTTGATCATGTCTCGCTTGGCTTTGTCTGACGCATTCTCCCGTTTTAACTGCGGTCCGTCTCCGAGCGGGTCCTCGGGGTCATGGGTCAGCGTTTTTGGAGAGACTGCGAGGAAGGGGTTGAGGCTGATTTAAAATATGCGGGGGGCGGCGAAGGGAGTGGTTCTAAGTGGGAATGGGGGTTGCGGATTGGGGGTGGGGGGAGAGACTGGGGGAGTGGGGTGCGGGAGGCTGGGGGGAGGGGTGTTGTCTCCCTATCTAGGGAGGAAGGCGGAGCGGTGGATCGATGAACTGTAGTCCTAGTTTCCTAGTTACTGCAGCGTCAGCTGGGCGTCACTGCCCAGAGCCATGGCTCCCCCGGCATCCACTGTGGTCGCTATCGCTCTCTGTGGGCAGATTGGGGCTGTGCACAGACGTGGGGACGGGAGATCCCCTTCTGCTGGCAGCGCGTCATACGCCAGTCGCACATGAGTTTAGACTAGGCCTGAGCATCGCGTGAGGATGCCCATACCTAGATTATGCCATCAGCGTGTGTGCGCATGCAGCCAAGGAGAAATGAAAGGCCCGCTGCACATTAAAAAAAGCTATTATAATGTAAACAATATAACAAATAAAGTGTCTATGAATGTAAAAATACATTACATGTAAATAAAAAAAAAATTATGTTTAAATAGTAACATTTGAGAAATTGCTTCAGTGATCTAAATGTGTTTTTGTGTGTGTGCATATGTATGCCCCTATATTGAACGTGTGTATATGGCTAATTAGAGGTGCATTTTCTTTCTCTTCATGTCCTGCACATTCACAAGCATTTCATATTTAGTAGAAGGCCTCTTCTCCATTTAGATGTTTGAGTATCTGTCGAGTACTAAATATTTATTGTCTGCTCATTTCCTAATGCCTGTAGGACCGTAAACTGTCCAAAGTGGAGCGGCAGCGCTTCAAAGAGGAGGCGGAGATGTTGAAGGGCCTTCAGCATCCCAACATCGTCCGCTTTTACGACTTCTGGGAGTCTCCTCTCAAGGGGAAGAAGTGCATTGTCCTGGTGACGGAGCTCATGACTTCAGGGACCCTTAAAACGTAAGTGTTCTCCGGTGCAGGTGAAACGCCGATGGCTAAGGAGATTTCACACTGAGTGCAAATAGTTTGTAACGGTATCGCGCCGCGGTCCTCCACAGCGGCGCCTCACGCATCGAAATGCACTAAAGCAAAGTGTAGTGCTACTGCTTTGATACGAGTGGTGTTCCCCACTTTGTTTATGTTACTATTTACGGAGCCAAGGATGTGTAGAATTGTCCGTATATTTCTTTTCAACACAGAACGGTAAGCTAGCGAAATGCGAGGAGATATTTGTTGAATATGAGAAGTGTATTAGCTTACATTTAACTTGCAATAGCCGACTATACCTTTTTTAATTCTTGTCTGTAAGTTATTGAAAACAATGGAAGTCGCTGTAATGAGTCCTGATCCCTCCTGTATTACATGTCACTTCTCAAGCCGCTTAGGTGTTTTTTTACACAGGATATTGTGTAAAACACTATTCAAACTGCATACCCAGGGATGTTAAAAGTGTGATTAATGAGTTACAGAGAAGAGGCATGCATTTGAACTAGTCTTAATATTTCTAGAGCACACATTCCAGAGCAAATAATCGTCTGTAATTTGCCAAACTCTGAGGCCCTTCTGTAATATTATTCTAATTTGAATTGAAATAACTGTAATTAAATGATTTTGAAGCCTTTGACACTATATTTGTTGTGCCGATGGCGGACTTTCACCAGCTTTGTGTGTGACATTTCTTCCCTTTGAGAACACCCATGTACGTCTCCGTTGGTGCAGATTACCTTGGTACTTTCACATACAATGTGGCGTCTGTGGGGGAGAGGTTTCATGCCAGTCTACCCACTGCTCACACATTGTTGCTTCTGCCTTTTTATAAGTGTGTCAACTCTTATGGGGAATTGTTATGTATCCAGTTTCTAATGCAGTTCACAGTTGATGTAGTGCTTAAATGGTTCATGTTTGTCTCCTCTCTACAGCTACCTGAAGCGCTTCAAGGTAATGAAACCCAAAGTGCTGAGGAGCTGGTGCCGACAGATCCTGAAAGGTCTCCACTTCCTCCACACCAGGACCCCTCCCATCATTCACAGAGACCTCAAATGTGACAACATCTTCATCACCGGACCCACAGGCTCAGTCAAGATAGGAGACCTCGGCCTGGCTACGCTGAAGAGAGCGTCCTTCGCCAAGAGTGTCATAGGTAGGCGACCGGACTGTAACGAGTGGGCGTGATGGTCCTTGGCAACTTGACGACCACGTTGACATGGCCACCGCCCCCTTGTCCTCTGCAGGAACCCCCGAGTTCATGGCTCCGGAGATGTACGAGGAGCACTACGATGAGGCCGTGGATGTCTACGCCTTTGGCATGTGTATGCTGGAGATGGCCACCTCTGAATATCCCTACTCTGAGTGTCAGAATGCTGCTCAGATCTACCGCAAAGTCACCAGCGTGAGTCTCTCACCTCCCACTGCACAGTGTTTCAACCAATTGGTTGCTCGGTGGTGTTTTTGGTTTAAGTTACACGCATGCATGTTGCCATACCTTGTGCATCACACTGTTTTATATGCTACTGATTGACTCTATCTAGATGATACCTTTTCTTGTATTTAGTGTTGTGAATGTCTTTTCAGTGCCAACTAATCTATTTGACCATATGGACTCACAGAAGGAGACCTCTCTCTCTCTCTCTCTCTCTCTCTCTCTCTCTCTCTATATATATATATATATATATAGATAGAGCATTGTGTACATGCATATAAATAAATAATCTGGAAACTGACCAGGAGTGTCTACAGTAAACATGTTTATTTGATGTTCCAACTGGGGGAAAAGCCCTTTCTAACCATATTAACGAAGAGCCAGTCTGCCTGCGCTGTATACTTAACTGTTGTATGCACATTGTAGTGGAGTAGAGGGACCACTGCAGATTATTAATAGGACATTGATCAAAGGAAAGCCCACAGCTCTACTGAGTACAGTATACACTGCAGCCTATGCTGTCTGTAGTTTATTGTAATCGTTATGCATTTGTTTCAAACACATTAGGGAACTAATGAACCATTTGTATAGCATAAACTGTATGGAATCCTGCAGAGCGATGAAAAAGCAGTTTTACCAAGCGCACACGCATCATTTACATTTTATTTCCCGTCACTTTCAACCATTCCGATTTTTCATGGCTTGTTCTGAGTGCTTTGTTTACATTTCCCTTTCCTCAGGGAGTGAAGCCGGCCAGCTACAACAAGGTCATGGATCCTGAAATAAAGGAGATTATTGGGGAGTGCATTTGCCAAAAGAAGGAAGAGAGGTGAGTGACAGTCCCCAAAGGGCCAACCAGGTTCGCATCGCTTGTCCGCCCTCACTCAGCGGTGACAGCTGTGTGTCGGTAGCACCATGTACACAGTGTCCTCCTGGTTCACTAGCTTGTGTGCATTGAGCTCGTATGAGGGGAAATTATGCTCTCTGTGGCTAAAGGGTGATTGGGCTCACTCTTTGCCTTTTTTGTCCTGGGAGAACATGTAATAATCAGATGGCCGTGATAGTTGTTCATGCACGTTATTGTTGTTATTTATTTTTTGAATTTCTCTGTAGTCTGGGAACATCAGGAACAGAGCTCAGTGGCTCTGTGTTGGTACCTTCCTGTGGGTTTATAATTTCAAGGTCATATGGAGGACGAGATGACCCTAAAGTATCAAGTAGTGAAAACTTTGTGTTAAGAGTGTGTGACTGTAGCCATGCGTTGTGTACAACAGACTTTCTGTTCATCTGTTTCCTCTCCCAGGTACTCCATCAAGGACCTGCTGAACCACGCCTTCTTTGCCGAGGACACGGGTGTGCGGGTAGAGCTGGCCGAGGAGGATGATGGGAAAAAGGCTTCCATAGCTCTCAAGCTGTGGGTGGAGGACCCGAAGAAGTTGAAAGGAAAGTACAAGGAAACCGGAGCCATCGAATTCACCTTTGACCTCGAGAAGGAGATTCCAGAGGACGTAGCACAAGAGATGGTGAGGGAAGGAATGTTAAACAAATAAAAACTGTTAAGCTTTAATAATTGTTATTGACATTTACATTTTTTTCCATTTCCGGTCGGGCAAGTAAAATCCTCCTGCACTTGCCCCTTTAAAAATGGACAAGCCTTAATGTCGAGCCCTGATTAAGGGCCTAAATTCTATTAACTTCACGGGGGGGCCACATTAATCAGCATAGTACTTTCTATGTGTGATGTCTCTTCTCAGGCCTTTTCAAAACATCTTATTTTATCTTGTGTTTTCATTGACTTAACTGCAATTTCAGTTTTAATCGTACTAGTTATTGTAGAGGGTTGGTAAGCAAGATAGTGTCACTGGCAGCTCATTGGCCTATCGCAGCTGTCAGGAATGCACCCGCATGCAGATTGCTGGTGATGGTCACGGCCTGAGATTCTAGGATTCAGTGTTGTTGGTTTTCATTTCCCTTCCCTGCCTTTGCATGATATCTTCTCTAAGATAAGTCTTCATTGTGATGACCTCTTCCATAAACACGGCATATTGTGCAATTTGGTCAGGATGATGCAGGGGTCAACCATTTTAATGGTTTGTGTGTGTGGGGGCGGCGGTATGTTTTTAACCAGTTTGTAAAAAGAACCCACATTGGCTGACGAACGAACATTAAAATCTTAATACCAGAATAAAATGTTTGTTTGTATGGAATGCTCCACATAGAGCACAAGGTTTGTTTTGCATTTACAGGCTCAGATATTGTGTAAGGACGTGGATGATTCACCGTGTGTACACGACACGTACAGCAGTTCTAAAAAGGGTGTGAGAGATAAAGACACATTTGTTTTACGGGAAATGCTTGAATGTTGTTTCTATTGTTGGTGAAATTCACTCAAACTTGTTTTGAGCAGTGCCGTTTGTAACCATGTACAAATCTTCAATTAGCTTTTCTAACTCACCTTGCTTGCTCAATGGTCCACTCTCCTCATCTCATGTGTTCATGCTGCAATTGTTATTGGGGCTGTGATAAGACATGTGGGCCACCAGCTCAATGGGAGTGGCACAGTCGCCTTAGCCCTGTGTCAGGTCTGGTTAAGTTCACAAGTAATTTCCCCACAGATGGGTCACTGGCTGGCAGCATAGGACTAAGACTCAGTTTATCTTCATAGAGGGTTTTGTTGTTCAGGCCATATTCCATGCCAGTCATTACATGTTCATCCTGCAAAGCTGTTGAGCCTCTTTGAGTCTTTTGGCTGTTAAGTCTAAAAACACAAAGGTCTTGTTAATAAAATCACATTACCATTTTTAACCCAATAAAATGTGCATAAGCAATTGACATTATTAACAAATGTACCTTTGCTGTAATGAACGTACATTCTAATTGTAGTCTAATGCATTCTTAAGCGCACGTCTACATGATCAGATTTGACATTGCTCTGGGTTTAGCCAGGACAAAACCTGATCAAGTTTCTGCATTCATGTCGAGTCTCGCACAAGGCAAGTCCAAGTGGAGTCACAAGTTCTGATTCTCACGACTCGTGTTTTAAACACCTCCATCCTTTGTACTGGGAACCAGTATATTTGATTAAAGCTTGTGCATGCATTTAAATCAAGGTTATAATATAATTGAGTACAGTTGAATGGGCTGTAAGGCCGTTTGCTCCATGCCTTCACATGGGCTGTTACTGGCAGAGGTAACATTACCCCGTCGTCTTTGTTGTGAACTCACTGAACCGAGCTGCAGAAGGAATTGTCCTCGTCTCTTGTGATTTCCCCCTAAAATAGATTTGCTTCTTGCGCTCTCTCGCTAATGCTCCATCTCTTGTCACAGCTCTAAAAATACCCTCGCACATTCCCCCTCTCTACCAGGTGGAGTCTGGCTTCTTCCAGGAGAGCGACGCCAAGACCGTGGGAAAGTCTATCAGGGACCGGGTGGCACTGATCAAATGGAGACGGGAGAGAACCGTCTCCGCCGACGCTCCAGCCGACCAGACCGAAGGGGCGCCCGGGGCCCAGACGTCCCTGGCCCAGGGCCCCTCTGCTGCGAGCACGCACGGTGGCCACCCCCCTCCCCTGGAGCCGGAGGAGGCCGAGGTGGATCAACACAACAGGGTGCACAACCTGCCAACCAGTGGCACCTCCGTAACATGTAAGGCGTGTCCCCTGCTCAGAGAAGCATGGACGTTGATCTCTGACCTCCTTTAGGTGTCTTGCATCTATAACGAGCAACCTGCCCCGCCCAACTCTCCCCCCCCTCCCTCTCTCTGCAGCAGACAGCACGTTTGACAGTGGTCTGGGCTCCGCTGTGTACTCGGACTGTCACAGCAGCCAGCACAGTGTCCTCTACCAGTCCCTGCTGGAGCCCATCACCATGGCAACGCAGCAGGTCTGTACCAGAACACACCCAATGTGGCCCGCGTGCATTCATAGGGATTCACACCGGGACGGCTTTAAAAAAAACACAAAAAATAACACATGGTGTGCAATATGCGCGCACGCACACACACACTCACACACGCGACGGAGGAATCACGACACATCGGTGCCAAGTCAGTGGGATAGATGGAGACATGCGCATATGGTGGACGTCCTCCTTAATACATACGCCGTGTACATGTCCGTGCATAATGTACGGGTGTGTTCCAAACAGAATCTGCTCCTCCAACCTGTTCATCATCACCACCGCTTCACTGTTGATTTTCTTGTCACATATTTCTGTGTGTGTGTGTGTGTGTTTTGAGTTAATGCCTGTTCTGTTGGACTAGTGCCAGGGTATCGTCTCTTGTTGGGCCACAGAGCCGCCATGCTCCCGGCACAGAGGCGGCACGCGGCAGACATCTCTCGGCCCGGAGGCGCCGGCAGGAGCATGCGGGCGCCGCGGGAGCGCCTCGGTCGTCGACATGCTCCGGGCCGACCACATAGCCCAGCTGCACGCCCTGCTGTCCCAGAAGACCCGCTCCATCAGCCCCGCCCCCATGACCCCCACCCACCAATTGGAGCTCGGTCCCGCTGAGCCGGAGTGCAGCGAGGCCGCAGACGGCTTCCCCTCGGAGGGCGCGTCGCCCCCGGAGTCCCGTCGCCACAGCGACGCGGTGTACGGGAGCCCGCCGCTGCACGCGTGCGCCCGCAGACACTCGGACCTCAGCGAGCGCGCGCCGCACATCTGCCACCAATGCCACGCCTGCCTCTCCTTGCTCCTGCCGAGGTGTCGGGAGGCGGGGCACCGCCCCCCCGTCCCGTGCGCCCACAGGCACCAGCAAGACGGCGCAGCACCCGCCCCCGGGTCAGGAGGGCCCAGGAGTCCCAGCGAGCGCTCCGACTTCTCGGCGCTGCAGCGCTCCCTGCTGGACATCATCGGCGGCAAGGCGGCCGGCAACGTGCCCGGCCCACTGTGTCCCCCGGCCGCGCACAGGCCCTGCCGTAGCTACGGAGACGGCGGCCTCAGAGCCCCTCCCCTCCAAGGCCGACGGGCCAGTTACTGTGCTGGGGAGCCGCACGCTGCCAGTGCTGCGGCAGGAGTGGTAGGTGGAACCTTCAGCCTGTAGGGCCCGACCCCTTGTCAGCGCATCGGAGAGCAACAAGGATATTCTGCTTGGAGGTGGCCTGGTCTGCTGCTCTGCTGTCCGCACCTTGCTCCCTGCACACAGTACATGGGCTTTCTCTCCTGTCCCCAGATCTGTGATCTGTCAGCTGGTCATAAGGAGAACGGGTGGGGGGGCAATGAGAAGCTCTCTTGGCAGATGCCCAAGCCCTGCTTGACTTAACTGTCAGTCCCCTCCTAGAGCCGGCCTATATCCTTAACGTTTCCTCGCTTCCGCTTTACTGACACAATGTGCAGCTGTCTCTTCTTCCCGGCTTGGCATCGACGCCTCCCCCATCCCCCCCTCCCCCCCTCTCCGTGACGCTTCCTCCGACGGACAGATGGCTTCTGGTGGACGGCGGGGTGTCTCTTAACTTCCCCCCCTTGGTGCCCTTAGCACCTGCTGTGGTGTGCTGTTTGCTGGTTATCATGATGTCATTGAATGTGCCCTATTCCTGTGTGTGTGTGTGTTTTTAATGCTGAGGCTACAATAATTCCCTCTAATCCGTTTCCCTGTGCGCTGTCCCCTTAGGGTACGTGCATGGGGCTCCAGAACCAGCCTTCGCTGCAGGCCGTTTCCTCTTGCAGTGCTCCCATCCAGTACCTCCAGCCTGGACCCAGCCTCTCCTCGGCGCCCGGCGTACAGGTCGCCGTGGCTGGCCACGCGCTACCCGCCCTGCACCACAGACAAGCTGCGTCCCAGCAGCAGCAGCCCGCAGCGGCTGCACCGTCTTCCTCCGCTCCGATGCAAGCCCAGCAGACCGCTCAAGCCCACACGGCTCCCATTCAACCGGCCCCACCTTCAGCGTCCCTCCTCCCCCCGGCTAATGCCGCCCCATGTCCCCCCGGGCAGGTGATGTGTTCGTCCACACCGGCGCAGTGCAGCCAGCAGCTCCCCGGGCAGCTCCTGCTGCCGACGGCCTCGTCGGACGCCCTCCAAGTCGGGCATGCCCGTGTCCAAGCCGCGCTTCCCCACGGCCAGCTAGCCCTGCAAGCCGTCCAGCAGCAGCATCAGCATCAGCAGGCTCCTGCCCTGCAACAGCAGCACACGCACGCAGACCTCCCACAGCAGCTGCCTCAGGCCCCAGCGCAGCCGACGCAGGCTTCAGCTGTGCGGCACATCCCTGCAATGCAACAAAGTTACCCTGCTGCCAACCAGTGCGACCCCGCCTCTCTCTGCAACGCGCCCCCTGCCTTCAGCCTGCTGCAACAACAACAACAGCCACCGGGGGCCCCGTACACACCTGTCGCACCTACAGCGGCAGGGCAGAGCTATACGCCCGGCCCAGTAGCACACCAGAGCTACCCAGCCACGGCCCAACAGGTGAGCTGAGGCCGTTTTAAAGGCGTGGTGGTTCGACGTACCATTCCTCCTGTTGCTTTCCCTGCCCCTCTGACCCTGCTCTGTTCTGTGTTGTTATTTCCCCATCAGTTCCAACCCTATCTGTACATTGCAGCTTTCCAGCATCAGGTAGAACTCCCTTCCTCTAAACACACTCACTGTGGGGCTCACCAATGTATGATTCACGTGCACACTGCGTACTGATGAGATGAGTGGCGGTGTCAGGGGAGGACACTGAGTGAATGACAGAATGAACAGACCCTTTGTTTAGTTTAAATAGCAGTTTCCTCTGGGTCTCAATGAAACTGTAATGAAAACAAGAGTAGCGGCTTTGTCCGCCATCTTCCCTCAGGCCTGTTAACCAGTACTGTGTTACGGGGAGTTGCACGCAGCACAGGCTGTGTGGCTGTAGTCTTGAGCACAGGATGGAAAGTGGGAGCCATTCTGATGTGGGTCAGTAGCAGGAAAAGCAGACCCTTGAACTGACAGGTGAAACGCTATGAGCCTGCCGTTCCAATAACCTTTCTCTCTGTCTGTCTCTCTCTCTCTCTGTGTCTGTCTGTCTGTGTTTCATACCATGTTTGTGCTGACCATCTTGACCAGCTCGGTCAAGAAGGACAAACTGTGAGCCAGTCGGCGTCCAGTGTGCCAGTTCACGTGCTGCCCCCTCAGCAGCCGCTGGCCCAGACCCTCGTCCACCCACAGCTCCAGCCTGGGCACATTGCCGTCACTTTGCCGCCGCCGCCACACCAGGTACCCCCATTTCTTAGTTTGGCCTGGCGTTGTTTGTATTTGACGGTGAAGGACCTTGTGTTGTCCATATATAAACGGCGTTCACAGGGATGACTTCACACGGCCTGCTGACTCGACCTCGGTGTCTTTCCGTACCCTGACCCTTTTACTCTCTAATTAGATTTGTATTGTTTCTTCCTCTCTCCTCTCCTTGTCTTCAGTTCCCCTCCCAGTACCCTACTATCCAAGTGGTGACGGCTCCGGCTGACCCTGACTCCTCCCACCCTCGCTCCTCCACCTCCCTGCCCTTTTCCTCCTCTCCCACGTCAGCTCCCGCTTTCCTCTCTCCTGGCCCGGCTCTCCCCGTAACCCCCACCCTCTCCCCCGTGTCCCCAGCGCACGCAGAGCGCGCGCTAGCATCCCTCACGCCCTCACCCACGTCGCCCCTGCACCGGGGTCACCCTGCGCTTCAGCAGGCCGTTAGCGCTGAACCCCTCCGCACGCCCTCTGCCTATGTAGCGGCCCCTACCGCACACCCTTTACACATGCACACTGTGCCGCCCCCGAACCCCGGCACACTGCCTCTGACGCAGGTAAATATGAAGGCTGCAGCCCAACCGTGTTTACTGAGAGGTGTGTGTGTTGGGCTACATTGACACCGCAAACACATTTTTGTATTTTATTTTATGTGTGTTTTTCCACCCCTGTGTGTTTACAGCACAAATCACATGGAATCTGATGTGGGCCACTTTCATATCTGGTCCTAAATCAGATTCATATCTGATTCGTTGCAATGCAATCTCAGTCATAAGACGCTGACGTCACTGTAGATAGACATTCACGGAGTAACTCATGCACAAATATAATACACACAAATAAGAAAACGGTTTGCTGGTATGTTTGTGCATGGACGGGTCTGTTCAGAACAGTTACAATTCACACTAGAATATGATACTGGCCAAATTATTATTTATTTATTTTTTTAGTATATACTGTGTATATAGATAGATAGGTCTGTCTGTATAAAATGTTGTCTTGAAAAGGTAAAGGCTTGCGGTCTAAACATAGACAATGGTGTCTGTAACTGTTTGGGGCACGGACATTTCTGTTTGTCTACACGGTTGCCTAGCAGCACAACACTATTATGGGAAAATTTGATATGCCTTTTACAGCATTCATAGCAATCGGTCAATCACACTTTTAAAGCAGCTGCAACAAAGTGATGCGTGGTCCTGTGTGCTTGTTGTATCAGGTCCTGCAACAGACCCAGCTTAGCCATCCAGAGCCCTTGCCAGCCCAATCTGCTCCTGCTGCCGCCCCACCTGCACAGAGCGGGTCGGGGAGTGGCACCGCCACGGCTGCCGCCGCCCCGCTAGACCTCAACCAGAACCCTTGCCAGGCACTGGCACAGGCCCAGTACCAGGGTCAGCTGTCAGACTCCCAGAGAGCGCCCACAGCCCCTGTTACACCCGGCCTGCCTCAGCATCAACAGCCCGGTGCGTCTGCAGGGGGCCAGGGCCCTGCAGACTGTAGCCTGGAGGTAAAGACACGTGACATGCTGGGATCTTCTTTCCTCCAGTATGCCCACATCTGTCTGTCTGTCTGTCTGTCTGTCTGTCTGTCTCGCCTGCTCGCGCTCACGTGCTCTGTCTGTCTGTCTCTTTACACTCCACTTCCTCTCATCTCCTCTCACATTTCGTTCTGGAACCCAGCGTCTCCATAATGAAATGCCTTTTCCGTTCTAATCTGTTTTGTGTGGTTGTGTTCCCCTCTCTGCAGGATCAAGGGGCAGAGAAACCGACAGCGGGACAAAGCTATGACAGGTCAGGCTCATCCTCATCTTTATTTGGATTGTTCTGATGCTCATTCTTAAGAGATTAGAGTAATATTCCTGTATATCCATTACCCAGCTGATAAAATCACAACGGTACACATTAATTAAGATTGACTAAAGCGTTTCTCACTCGTGTCCATGTAATGGGAATTGCATCCTCCGATATTCACCGCAGAAGAACTGGAAAAGCATGCTACTGTCTTACTCTGCAGGCCTGCTCTCCTTCCTTCTGTATGCTAGGTACATGGTATTTAGTATGCAGTGTGTAAGCAAGTATCCTTGAGATTCGTGGACCAACCTACTCTGCTATATCCACTGATGTGGATCTAATAGTAGGGTTGTTATTACAGTAATTGAGTGTTCTCACTATAATTATGGCTTGAACATCCGATCCTTTAGTCAGTTAAAGATATATAATATATAGTCAATGATTGTAATAATTTAGCCGCTATCTACTCATGGTCTGCTAGCTGCCTGTTCTGTGTGCATGCTGGGAAAAATAATCTGGTGTTACTACACAGCCCTGCCTCTGTACGTGGGAACATAAACACAGTGGTGCTTCATTGTATGCCTTATTTGTACTCGTGTGTTATCTCATCTTGAATGGTTCTCCCCAACACCAGCGTGAACTCAGACACCATGTCAGGCATGGAGATTATGAGTGATGGTTATGAGGGAACGCTCGGTGGAAAGGTCCGCAAGCACCATCGCAGATCCACGCGCACACGCTCGCGCCAGGAGAAGATCGCCAGAATCAAACTAAGCATGCTCAATGTGGGTGACCAGCAGATGACCTTCACTCACACATCTAGATGGACTAGAAAAGAAAATAATAAATACACACACTTGTTATGATACACTAACGGCAACTCCGTCATGCATGACTAATTGAGTTAGAGAATCAATTATTTTACAATTGCTAATCAATAACGCTCTTATTTTAAATCTAGTTTGTCAAAACGTTCTGTAGGTATTCTTAAACTGTATGTAATTGTGCGTACGTGCATGCAAACCACTTCTTTCTGTGGGTTGTGGCTATAATAATAGTAGTAAAGGATCTCCTTGTGTATCCTTTCCTTGGTATAGGTTTGCAACACTGGGGACAAGATGGTGGAGTGTCAGCTGGAAACGCACAACCACAAAATGGTCACGTTCAAGTTTGATCTGGATGGCGATGCACCTGAGGAGATTGCTACTTATATGGTATTGTCTGAATCGGACTGAATTGTTGCCACCTCATTTACACTTGGAAGGGAGCGGGAGGGAACACGCCGAGATGTGCACTGTCTGAGATTCTCTGTCATGGCGCAGAACTGAAACGCCCCATCTTCTCTGCTGCAATGCAGCAAAAATGTCTTCCCTCTCTCCTCTCAACCCCAATTAATATTGTGTTTTGATAATCGTATTTAAAACTAGATGCAGTAAATATTTAATGGAGCATAACTCCTACCTCATTCATGTGGAATGTACTGCATATGGCCTTGGGCAAATACATAACTTAACACCCACCTGAGACCACCTTACCTGACACTAAGGAAGGTAAGAACAAGGCCAGTGTGGCCTTATAAAGACTAACATCCTTTTAAATAGAATAAAGTGGCTTGCGCTCATCTTTACCACTCACCTGACATCCACAAGCTTATTTGTACAATCGTGTAATTTAGCAATTTACATTTAAGGAGCAGTTGGGCCTTTAGGCATTGTGCTTGCGGAACCTACAACCGCTGGCAAAACTTCTGCGTGGTGTTCAGAGTAGATTTGGTTTTCTACTGGGTTTACAGAATAATTTGCTGCTGTATAATCATGTTTTTCTGTGTGAAATGCATTATTTTAGAAGGTTTAGCATCGTCCTTCCCTGCCCACAGATTAAAACGATGGTTACGTATGTAACCGCGGTTCTATGAATTTCGGATGACCGCCAGAGGCGGTGCGTTAAGCACCTGGAT
>JAODUK010008618.1:44186-56759 GCA_027564635.1 Typhlichthys eigenmanni | reverse complement strand
GTGTTTGTGTGTGTGAGAGAGAGAGAGAGAGAGAGAGAGAGAGAGAGAGAGAGAGAGAGAGAGAGAGAGAGAGAGAGCGAGGGAGAGGTTTGGGGGAGCCTGCTTCATCACTGTCTGAGCTGTAGGTATCTGCTGATAAAATAATCTGTTCATTCTCAACATCACTAGGAGGAGACATGCCTTAAACATGCTGTATGTGGGTGTGTGTGTGTATGTGTGCATGTGCGTGTGTGTGTGTGTGTGTGTGTGCATTTAATTGGATCCACACTGGGAAGGGGTATTTTCTGACACGCTAATGCCACTATTCCTGGTGTGACCTTCAGAATGGTGTCATTCTACAGCAAAGTGTCACAGGGCCAATAGAGGTCAGTGTGGAACTTACTGTGAATTCTTTGTGTGGAAAGACACACACACGCACGCACGCACACACACACACACACACACACACACACACACACACACACACGCCCATACTGTTACCTTACAGACTGGTGATTTGGCTGTGTGATTTGTTAAGCCCACTACAAGATGAGAGGATTAAGGCATTTTATGGATGTTTTTGTCACAGGCATTATCTTAAAGGCAGGGTTAGACATTCTTGAGAACGCCTGCTAACTTCAAGATCAAATCAAAGGAAACTCCCTCAGAAGCTGCTCCCCACACATTGAAACTCATTGCGAAGCCAAAGGCATTTCTTTGTGTTGCTATTTACAAAGTCAGGGCTGTGTAGAAGTACAGGGTAATTCAGCTTGCACAGAGAACGGTAAGTTAGCCAAATGCTGAAATATCTGTCCTGTTGAATCATATGGGGACAAACAATCATTTAACTGACCACTACTGTAGCATTGGCATATAATGAAACATCATTTTCCTATTGTCCTGCGGATGCCCACAGATTGTGGCTTGTGACCTCTTTCTGGTGATGACCCGTACTTAAACTAACCAGTGTCACTGACTGCATTTAATGGGTCTATTTCCAGCTCTTTAAGAGGGTTCATTTTCACTGCCCCATTGCAAACAGATTGTAGGGTTGGGGCCAGGAAAATACTCATGTTGTACAGAACCATCCAAGTGTTTTGGAAGGCCGAGCTCTTGATGAGGGAGCTCAGGTTGTTTAATGCGCTACTTCTGCTGTTGATTTGTTAAAAACACACACTGTTCTGTAACCAGTTCAGGAAAAAGAGAATGGTTTATGTCTGTGGGGCAGGAGTAGAAAGGCTAAATATTTATTAATAGTGTGTGTGTGTAAGTGGGGGGATATTATCATACTCATTTACAGTGCTGTATATTACATTATCTAGAGAATGTGTGTGTGTGTGTGTGGGGGCGCACGCATGTTTGAATCATCGTAATTATTATAATAATTTTTTGCTTCTCTCTCTCTGACTGCGATGATATCATAGGCTAACTCTCGCCAGCGTTCTAACAAATCACAGCACAGCAGCCACCATCATATTGTCATGGCTGTCGCCATGTCATCGCCCCTGTACCGTCCGGGGGGGCCTTATATTCCTGTACCGGCTGGGGAAGGGCCCTATATTCCAAGGTTGTGCATGTTCTTGACTCTGTGGTATTGTCACGCTGTAATTGTTGGACTTGAGCGTTATAAAGTGTCCCCAGCCCTGGATGTCGGCGAGTCAGCATATTCTCCTGTGCACTGCTTAAAAAGACCAGTGTCACCAGAGAGAATATAATTAAACAGAGAGGTTCAAATGGACGGCACAAGTGGGGTGACCTTTCACCCTATATGCAGACCAGAATGACCCATTGTTCCATGCAAGTCAACGGGGAGGTCCACAGATTTCACCATAGTATTGCTTATTGTTTATCTCAGGGTATTTTGAGTATAGAAGATGAATTCCCAAGTACCTACAATCAAGCTGAGGCCACAACGGTATTTCTGTTTTGAGGTACTGTAAGTTGACTTTTTTAAGGGCATGCATGGTGGATTTAGTTGTCTGGGTGCTGCTGATATCAGCCTCCACAGAAGAATGCCGTTGGTGACACGTCCACTTAATGTTTTGATCATATATATTATATCATTTCAGAATTCTGTGAATTAATGAAATAAATGTAAATGTTTCACCTATCTTGTGTCATGTAGCTAGTCTAATTTGGTTTATGGTTGCATTTACCCTATAAGTACAAAAAATTAATTATACTATATATAACTATTTTACTATTATACGGGTCCATCTGTGCAGTCTGTGTGCAGTATACGCAGGTATTGTATTAATACTCTGACCATAGAATCATGACACATTGAATGCATGTAAAGTCGAGGTGGATATTCATTTTTTTCCAACCTTCAAACGGCCTCGATTTTTCCGTTGTGAAACTGATCAGAGGTCACACAAACACACACCCGCAAATGCACGCACGTGCTCACACACACACACACACACACAAACACACTACTCACACGCATGCACACGAACATACACAATCACGAACTTGTGTGCTCACACACACTCTCACACACTTCTTTTATTTTTCTGCCTCAGAGACCACAAGCCCTCACAGTGTCCCTGCATGTCCTTAAGCATAAAAACACACTGAGGGCCTCGGTTTTGACAGACAGGCCCAGGAACCAGTACAAAGAACATTCCAGACTCTAAGAATGACAATATGGCGTCGTTAGGCCAAAAGGCTAATGTGCAGACAGTACTGTATAACCCAACAGGAATGTTTCCCAGATGTATAATTTATTTGGCATCAAACATGATAACAATCACTGATGGATAGTAGATTAGTAGATTCAACAAGTCTAGTACTAATGAGTATCTATTTAAAAATGTTTGGTGTAGGTTTCAAATGAACGAAGATGTATACGTGTATGTTGTGAGATTATTGCTCTGTTTGTCAGCATTTATATAACATACAAGGTTTATTGTTATATGTTTGTAGGGTTTATTAGAGTGTTTAAGGCAATTTTCCTTTGACATTGTGAATGTTATTGGGAAACTAATGCTTTAATTATACAGAATATTAATGATGCAAACCTATCTTGTGCCAGATGTCTGTAATACACACTGTTAGTCCAACTATAGTCTCACAGAGCTCAGATCAGCCTACTTGACAGGAGGGGTATTTTGATTGACATTCACGACGACCAACTCCGTAACTCAGTGACAAAGATGGACGTTAAACTTATACAGATGAATTTGTTGAGAAACCTACTACTGTAACACAACTCTGGCTGTTTTCAGGTATTGTATATTGTTATATAAGTAGACGACGATTACTGTTTCAAATAAATGTAAAAACTGACATTAGTAAATACAACACTGCCATGCACCAAAATTACATGCAGACTTCTTGAGTGACAATGCCAGCAGCCAATGACTTCCTCACTTCTGGAAAGTCAGGCGAGGTTACAGGGGTATATGTATCAGACATAGACTTATTAATAGATAGACACTGGTAAGAAAATGGCGACTCAAATGGTCATTTTTGCAGTGTAGCATGAGATTCTTATCAAGAGTAGGTTATATGCACGTTACGGTCTATGCATCAGACGTTCAGCACAGAGTTGCTTATGTGTCATAGTGCAATGTATGGAAGAGGCTGATACTAGTCCACCTATAACTATATAGTACACACAGTGAGTAGTACATAAATGCATCTCTCACATACACGTAGCCGACACCATTGCAACCACATGAAACAACCTCCACAAACCTCTACAAACTCCAACTGCAAAATGTTCCTGCCCTCCTGAAAGCCATAAAATGTCAAGTCTGTTAATCGTTTCTTCACTGGGTAAGGAAATGCTGAAATGCGCTGACAATCAAAATAGCGTTTGGTTTATTTTTGCTCCTCATGTCTGCCCAGTATACATGGACATAAAACATGAAATACAATTCATGGAACCAGCCAGGGCCTTGCCAAGCAACTGGTGTGTATGTGTGCGTGCATATGTGTGTTTATGCTTTTAGGTTTGCATTGCAGATTTATCTTGATTGTTTACTTTCACGTCTCGTCAAAAACATTTCATGTTTCGCGAGGGTAAAACTTTATGTCGACTGTGGTCTTGGGCTTTGGATATTTTTGAAAGCAAATACAGAGGAAGTATCTGAACCATTTTAACAGCCTTTCTTCAAAAGAAGTAAACTCCCTGTTGCATTTAATTAACAGGCAAAACTGAGATTGGCCTTAAATAGCTTGGTTCTTTTTATTGAGCGTGTCAAAGCTAAAAACATGAAACCACTTTTAGCAGTCATCAAGTCTAGGAATCACCGCCTTGGTTTATTTAAGTACAAAATTAGGCTAAAATGAGACAAATCTTTATAAACATAGACAGTTCACATGTGTGACAAAGTTGACTGTTCAGCGGGCTTTGGGCTCAAAGCTGTCAGTTGTTTTCTAACAGTTTACAATATAAGCAATCCGTATTCTTTCATTTTAAATATCAAAAATATACAACTGACTACAGCAATTGCTTTTGTCTAATACTGTTTTAAAACAAATACAAATATGAAGTGACTGATATGACTGAAGATATGACTGAAGATATTTTGCCTTAAACTTAAAATGATATATTGTAAAAAGTTTAACAACTGTGTCAAAATGTAATGTAAATACGTATTATATTCCTAAAGAAACAAAAATGTTGATGACACACATACAGTAAGTTTACAGTATTTGGTCTCTCATCCAATTATGTTGAGGTGAGTGAGGGCGACTCCTTGTGGATAGCCGGGGGACTGCACCTCTCCTTCCCCCAAACGCAGAGAGAAGAAATAACATTCAGAGGGAGTGTGTGACATCTGCTTGTTCCGTCATTCCAGCAGCTGAAACTCCCATCAGCAGTGAAATATCATAAAATCCATCGCTGCCGTCGTCATCATCGTCATCATCATCATCATCATAATCATCATCACATCACTCTTCTCTTCATCTCCCTCTGCATCATCCCACCCTTCATCTCTCCTCCTTTACTTTCACCCCTGTAGAAATCCCTCCATCCACCTGCTGTACATGCAGCCTTCTGCTTTGCAACTAGATTTTCAATGCGTGACGTGTGTGTGTGCGTGCGTGTGTGTGTCTGCGTGTGCGTGCGTGTGTGAGTGTGTGTGCGTGCGTGTGCGTGTGTGTGTGCGTGTGCATCTGTGTGCGTGTGCTTGTCTGTGTGTGTGTGTTGTCTTTATTTCTTACTACAGCCATGTAGTAATGGCTGACAGGGCTGTAAGCGAGTGTGATTCTGTGTGTTGCAGAGACCACAAGCACACACGTACACACACACACACACACACACACACACATATCTCTCGCAATCTACGTGGGTGGTTATTGTTGTGACAGCCTTGAGTGTGTCAATAGTGATGAAACAAACAGAAGCCCTGACGGAGGTCACTAGTAGTAAACATGCACACACACACACACACACACACACACACACACACACACCTATCCACACCTAACCCTGGAAGCCACCACAGCTTGCCAGCTCATTGGGATCAGATGGATGGGAGCCTCCCAGCAAATACCTCCTTAAACTGACCCCACCCATCTTTAAATACCTAACCTGCAGCTGTGTGTGTGCGTGTGCGTGCGTGTGTGTGTGTTCGCGTGCGTGTAAATTTTGATTTATCCAAAAGAGAACGGACTACACACACACACATGCACACACGCCTAGTGAAATGTATTGTCAGCATCAACGATGCAAGATGCTTTTGCAGGTAATATTTAAACAGATTGATTTATCATTTATTGTTAAAAAAGTAAAAATGAAAACAAAAAAAATGATATATTAATGTCAGTTAGGGTTAATACACTTTGGAACCTTTCATTGAGAGGATATGATTGGGATGTCGTCTCCGTGACGCAGAAACAAGACACACACACCCCTTGTCACTGAAAAGCCTTGTGTGCTACAGCACACTTCTGTCCAGAGAGCATAGGTCAAAGGGCAAAGGGGTCAGCGGCGGGGCCCAATGACACGCTGCTGGCTGCCCAGCTCAGCCAATCATCAATCAGCATCAATCGCCACACATCGCACGGCAGCAGCAGTTGTCTTTGTCAGCATTTAGACATAGATTACCAGTCACAAGTAAGTGTGTGTGTGTGTGTGTGTGTGTGTGTGTGTGCTTGCACATTCCGATTCTTGAAGTGACATGAAGGTCAGAGGTCAGCCGTATGCAGCCCCTCATCAGCTCTCCTGGGGGGTCACCTCACACACACACACACACACACACACCTGACCACTTGCTCTATTTCGGGTCAATGGTGATACGTGGTGATACCGTACACGTACAAATATAGAGGCAGCTACATGTTAACAGGGTCTCACAGCGTTGACCACAGAGTGACAAGGGATCCTTGTGCTGTGGCGTGTGTGTGTGTGCTATGTTAGCATTGCTATGCAGATTGTATACCGCAAGGACAATGTGTCACGGGGCTAGCCCGTGCCCTGCTAATAATATGTAAGCTACTTTGTATTTTAAATTGTCTATTTATTTATTTTTGTGTAAAAATATACTTGAAGGCAGAGTCAGTCAATCTTGCTAACTTCGAGCTCAAATAAAAACAATTGATATCCCTCTGCGGCGCCGCTCCACACATCGAAACACATTGTGAAGCAAAGCGTATAGTTGATGTTATTTGTTGATGTGAACGGTCTTCCCAACTTTGCCTATGTTCCTATTTACGGAGCCAGGGCTGTGTAAAAGTATCAGCTAATTTTTTAGACACACACAGAGAACGGTAAAATAGAAAAATGCGAGGAGAAATTGTTGAATTTGACTAAAAGTGTATTAGCTTAGCATTCTCTTGCTAAGCTAATACACTGGTTTCATACACTACAGTTTATTGTTTTGTTTGGTATTCATTAAATTTTTGTAAATTTTCAGTCTTGTTTTGGGGTTTTGTTAGACCTGTGCTCTACCTGCCATGTGACTGATAAATAAATGCACCTGTACTGCCAGAACTGAGTGTGCATTGAAGTTTTGGTGCCGTTGCCGGTCGGCCAATCTCCCACGATGCATGTGTGTGCCATTTGTTCCTACGTGCAATGTGATGCTAGATGCTAGCACACGACACCATCTGCTTCAGACATGCCCTTTTAAAACAAACTAGACTGTAGGTATTTCATTATTTGACCGACAAATTTTAGGGTAATTATTTGCATGGTAAAAATAAATCTTACATTTATTACATTTGTTTTATTAATGTGATTTTTATTATTGTCCGAATTTTGTGTATTTTAAGTTTACCATTGTATTTTTTAAACATGGCATTTTTTAAACATGGCTGCCCTAATCACAGTGTATACACACACACACACACACACAAAACTACATACAGCACACATTTAAATGAACTAAACACACAGATGCGGTCTGTTACTTGCACGCACACACACATACATACATACAGCACACATAACTAAACACACATCTACCAAATCTCTCTTCCTTTCTGTCTGTCTGTCTGTCTGTCTGTCTCTTGGGTGCGCACACACACACACTCATGGAGCGGGCTCCCCTCTGCTCCACTTTAAAGCGGTGCCTATCAAAACAGGAAGGTGGCCTCTGGCCGGCTAGCGGTCGGGGTGAGGGGGGCGGGGAGGGGAGACGGGGGAGCAGAGAGGGCACACCAGTGGAGATTTCATTAGTCACAGCTAACAGGCTAATTATCCGCTTCAGCACACCTGTAAAACTTTACTGTGTGTGTCAATCTCTCTCTCTCTCTCTCTGTCTCTCTCTCTCTCTCTCTCTCTCTCACACATACACACTTGCATATGTGTCTGAAGAGGTGTATAGGTGGGTGTGTGTGTGTGTGTGTGCGTGCGTGCGTGCGTGTCCATGTGTTACAAAGCCCTTGAGAGTTAGAAGGATCGTCAAGTCAGATATTCACACAAGGCATCACAAGATCAGAGCCAGGTGATCTGGACGTCAGATTCAGGACAATGTTGAAGAGTTAAGGGGGGGGGCTGGGGATGTGAGGAGAGGGGGGACAGGAGAGCCAATTGGGGGGAGGAGGGGGGGGGCGGGGGGGGGGGAATAAAGCAGGCAAACAAGTGAGAGCAGGTGATTAAAGAGGAACTATTAGAGGATTCAACTCTATTTGACCATATTGCAGTATTCATATATGCCTTTTGGTTTCCGTCCTGCCACAAGTCCAGAAGGTGTTTGTTTTAAATAGCCTCTGAGAAACTGCGTGTGCGTGTGTGTGTGTGCGTGTTTGTGTGTGTGGGCGTGTGCGTGTGCGCATGTGTGTGTAACTGTTCAGAACAGCTTTTGAGGTTCAGGGAATTTCTCACCATTTTACTATGACCGGTTAAAACCCGCATCCTGTCCAATGAATAGGGCTGTAACACATCCACGCACACACACACACGTACATGCACACACACACGTACATGCACACGCACACACACACACACACACAGGAGTACCTCCTGCCAGCTAGTGTCTTTGTAGCCATGTTGTGATTGTATCAGATGGAGTTGAGATGGGGGAAAGCTGGACAGGGGAGGTGTGTGTGTGTGTGTGGGGGGGGGTTAGGGGGTCAGAGGGGATGTGTGAATTTGTAATGTGCTTATACTGGAAAACCGCAATCACAGGAGATATAAGGGCAGTACAGTGATGGTAATCTACTAGGTGCGCGCACACACACACACATACACACACGCACACACATGCACGCTGTAGGGAGTGGAACCCGAGCTGCCCTCCACCTTTCATCCCGGCGTTGGGTGGAGGTGAGCGGGAAGGGTTCCTGGAGTCACCTCGAGACACAGCCCCTTCCACATCCACCACAGAAACAACACCCGCTGCCCCTGTGTGTGTGTGCGTGCACGTGTGTGTGTGTGTGCGAGCGCGTGCGTGTGCACGTGTGTGTGTGTGCTGTCTTCAAGTGGCTCAAAGGATCAAAGCGTGTGTGTGTGTGTGTGTTATTGAGGTGAGGTATCAGGATGTGATCTGTGTTTGGCGCGCTAGCAGGCTAACAGGCTAGCCGAGGTCAGCCAGGGTTTTCTACAGCTTCGCCTGCCTGCATCTTAAAATACCTCTTACTATTAAGGTGAAGGAGAGGCTATTTGTGTTGGTACATAGTAGTTTTTCGTGACAGAACCCCACTTTCGACTTGCGCTGGTACACATTTCACAGCTTGCTGCAGCTACAGCCGTATGTGAGACCATCCTGTTCCTGCGAGCTTCATTTTGACGTAAGTGTCATTGTGAAACCTTGCAGTGCAAAAAGTGTTTGCCGACCTCGTAGAGAGCAACCAGGCCAGATATAGATCCCAATTGACGTCTCTTCACGCGGGGTGGAAGTAACAAAACAGAATTGATCAAAATGGAGGTGATGAAAATGCAAGTGAACAGTGTGATTTGATCATTTGATATCTGTAATATTTGTTGCTTCTACCTTTCATAATTTACAACAAGCAGTTATTGTTACTTCCACCATTTATCGCTTAGTTAGTCTGCGAGTGTGGTTTAGGGCAAGAACAAAAATTGCACGCTGTAAACGATGAACGAACCAAACGTGCTCGTTTTAAACAATTAAAGGTGTAAAAAACAACATCTCATGCATTTTCATCACCTCCATTTCTATCAACACATTTTTTTTTGTAGCAGCTTGCTGTCCTGCGCTATCGCCATGGCTCCCACTGTGCTCTTGACAGACTGACAGAATGCCTTCAGGACCACATGGTTGACGCTGACTGTGTGGCTGTGTGTGTGTGTGTGTGTGTGTGTGTGTGTGTGGGGAAGGGGGGTCGTCAGGGGTGACCATAGGCTTAAAGTGGAGCAGCAAATGGCGTCACCTCCTTTTAATGCCAGGTCACAGTTCAAATGGGAGCGGGGGAAGTGTTACTGGTACAGTAGGGATGGTTAGGAATCACACCCTGAACTTCATTCACAGCTTCAGCTTTTCTATACAGTGGACAGGCAAACAATAACGAATGATACATTATACAAAATATGACAGATGGTGGAGTCAAAGATCCTGGAGAAAGATTGGTGATATGAACTTGATCAAAACACCTCTCTCTTCATTGCCATATGGGTGCTCCATCAGAGGTCTCCCACTGGCCTGACACTGGCGCTGGCCATATGCATCACGGTATTGTTATTGACATTACTCAATGACCAGGTCAGACGTTAAACCTACACAGAGGAATTTGTTGGGAAACTTTACCGACACGACTGGCTGTTTTGCAGGTGAAATAAGTAAGCTACGGTTAATGAATGGAAATGGTTAAATTAGTAAACAAAGCACTCCACTAGCATCGCATCGGAATAACGGATATAGTCTTGAGTGGCGATGCTAACAGCCAATGAAAACTGACACTACCAGTCCCTTGTATTTGTGTGTCCTTGTGTTTTAACTGATTCCCTGTTAACCTAACAGGCCAGATGGGTTGTTACTTGTTAGTCATCTGGGAAACCGTCCATCTAAACTGTTTGTAAAGGGCAGGCACTTTCAAAAAACACTTTGCAGTTGATTGGGCGAATCATCTGGTCGTTTTTGCTGTCAGCAAACCTAAACCACGCCCATATAGCTATCAATACGACGCTGATTATAGATTTGGTTGCTACTCAGACACATTTGCAATCATTCCTAGGCTTTCCAGACAGATTTTCGCAAGTAAAACTGAAGCTTGCGAGATCAAGATGGTTACCTGCCTGTACCATAACGCCGTTTCCAGCTAGTTCCTCTGCTTGTTGTTTACCTGTTAACCAACTGCTGCCTATACCCCGACTACGATATCCTACGTAAATCATGTATAACTTTACCTGTGTGTTTTGCTTCCTGGCGTTGCTTTTGGGTCCACCCTGTCACCGACCGTAACAGCCGTGACGCGCCCATAACCACATAGGCCTACATATACGCAAGCTTTAATGACATGGGTGTTTCTGGATGCAAACGTCTCTGCACCTTCATGGTTTTTGGTGTTTTTTTTTTGCTAGACTCCTTCCTGTGTATTATTGCAGACGTTTTTCTTGTTTGGTTATTTATTAATGTATCCCACTCCTGTGTCTTGGGAGAAGCTGCCGTTGACATACAGTTCCTGACAAGATTGCTATCTGCAAATCTGGAAAAAGTCGCCTACATGCAGGGAATTTGGAAAGTAGTGTACGCTACAGTAGACATAGAGTATAAATAATACAACTCCTATCTCACCTATAATCTTAGAATGATTAATATGTTTTAAGTGTAGCTAACCACTAAATATATGAAATTACCATAGGAGTGATGCAGTCGCTATATCTAGGGCACTTGTGTTACAGTACTACTAATACTAATATCTGCTAGCCTATAGTAGCTAGCTATACTGTATTAGCTAGCCAGAGTATTTAGAAACCTTCCATTTTGTGCAGGGCATTTCCATATACATATATATACATGCAAATACATATTTGTTTTATGCCTCCATCCTCTCCGATTTAATATGAGTACAAGACTCACAACAAGAAAAAGCGCACACACACACACACACGCACACACACACACACACACACACACACACAGAGAGAGAGAGATCTGAGGGTTTCCTGCCGCTCGGTGTGGCACTGCCGATGCGAGGGCACATTCTGGCACAGCGTTAAAGCCCAGATGCACAGCACGTTAGCACAGAATGTTTACACACATGCACACGCACACACACACACACACACACACACACACAGAGAGAGAAAGTCAAACAGAGCGTCCCACCCCCGAGTCCGTCTCCTGTCTCCCATTAGCTTCCCTGTATGGAATATCAAAGCATCTGTGTGTATCTAAGGATATAGGAAATACTGCCCTCACTTCCATGTGCTGCACGCACACACACACACACACACACGCGCACACACACACGCGCGCACACACACACGCACGCGCGCACACACACGTGAATGCCTGCATGGCGATGAAAGATGGTGCCTCTTCTCTCCGGTGTCCAACTGATGCACGGACATTTCTGCTGACACAACATCTGGAAAAACACACACACACACACACACACACACACAAGCAGAGTCATTCTGCTGCATCTGGGCTAAGACAACTTGAAAGAAAGAAAGAAAATAAATTGGCGGTGCTGTGATTTCATTATGCTAAAGATACCGTTGGTCCTTCTGGTTTATATTTACTAATCATCAATAACCCAACAACAACAAAACGTCCACTTTGCTTGCATCCTGTACAAAACAGCCCAGTGTCAACACCTGTTTGTTTATATGTGTGCAATGCGTTTTTATCTTGGTAATTTAACCTTTTCACTGAGCATTCGTATTTCAGCCATCGGAAGTGATGAAGAGCAGCGAAAAAGATGCCTTCAAACACTTACGGCAACTGTATGTGTGCGTCCAAACCATAGACTGTAAATGGACAAACCCTTCGTGACGTGACCCGTAGCTTTTCTCAAGAACGTGTTTGAACATCGCGCTGTGCAGCCTCTGGCCGTCGCCATCATTGCAGTACCTCACTCCGCCTGTAACGCCCCCCTATGTTCCCTATTAATTGTAATGAGTTACATGTATGGCTAGTATATTTTTAACTGATGAGTTATAAATAATTCACCCCCTCTACCGTTGTCGTGAATGGGAAGACTAGCTATAGAGAAGTAAACCGTTTATTG
>JAODUK010008618.1:16686-41686 GCA_027564635.1 Typhlichthys eigenmanni | reverse complement strand
CACACACATTAACACACTACAGACAAGCTAACACCACACACACTAACACACAACACGCTAACAAATGCTAACACACGACCACCACAAACGCTCTAGTGCCTCACACAGGTGCAGTTACCTTCTCCTGCCTTCAGCGAATCCCGGCCCATCTTCAAACAAACCAAACATGCCTCTCCCTCCCGTGACCCACGATGTCGACTGTCAGCACCTGTCACGCCAAGACCCCCACCCCCACGCCACCATGTGTCCAGACCAGCATAGTGGCCTGCCTATAAGATACACAACGCCATTTTTGTGACTGCATTTACCCTTGCGATTGAATCTGAGAGAAAAAAAAACAATACCGCTATAATAATTTAATCGCAAAAAAAAAAATGAAATACAAAAAACATTGCTTTGCTTGTGTGCTGGGTACCGGGGGGATGGAGGTACTGTTGAGCACAATCGCACAATCGCTAACCCTTTCCATGCGGCGCTTGTTAACATGTAGGGATTTTCTTTGCTTGCCGCCGTAAAGCGGAGCACGCGGGTAACGCGATCCCCGACCAAGCCTCCACTGACTCTGTCACACAGCTGCTGGAGGGATTTGGATTTACCTCATAACAGAGTAATGTAAACCCCAAAAGTAAGACATTGCCGTAAAAAGGACGATTTCATCTGTCTCTTCCTTCCTCCTCCCGTCGGGCTCCCAACTCCTGAGGGAGCAGTAGTAGTGGAGAGCGCTCTGAAGGCCACAGTCCATCAGCGCTAAGCAGCCGTCACGTGAGCGTCGGATGTAATGAGTCGTCCGGTTTATAGGCCGCAACCGTTAGGGGACGGGATGGGCTAGAAGGAGAGGTGAGGTGAACCTATAAAGGCAGAACCAGACACAAAAACAGAGGAAGGAGGAAGAAAACCCTGTGTGTCAAATGTTTGCTTTGTTTCGGAAGATTACAGCCTACATAATGGAATTACCTTTTAGTAGTTTTAGTAGTCGTTTTAGTAGGTGCAACAAAAATGTGTTTACGCCTTTGTATTTATTGTCCATGCCATGTTGGGGTAGATTTTAAAAGATCGTATACATACATGATTTACATAGTGATGAAATAGAGATATCCATTCATTAATGTATTACCGACCTCTTAAATTCTGCTGTTGCATGTTTTGAAATTAACATTAGTGGAGAAGTGAGCCACCATTCACGCTTTGGACTGATTCAGTAGAAACTTCTTATTCATTTCCACGGGAGGTTCTACCTTGTGAGTTACGATGAGGCCTTAGGAACTCGGGGTTCAATCCAGGAAACCACTTCAGTCATCCGGTTTTGTTCTTTTTTCGTAAAGAAAGGCTGCAGTCGTTTTGGTGAAGTGCATCAAAGTGCCATTCCGGGATAGCCGAAAGGACCGCTAAAATGAGACGCCGCTGGAAAATATAAGGGATAAAAACAGGATTATATTATTCCGCGGGACTTTCACAGTCTGGAGACATTCTGCGGACACTTCAAAACCCCACGACAGCCTCTATTAAAATATGCTTTCTCATTAAAGGGGATCAGGAAAATAGTTTAATTGTTTATTTGTGCGTTTTGCAGGGCTGCATTCAGTCTGTGGGTCTTAACATGTTTACTCTGAACCAGGTCCAAGCACGGACCCTCTCTCTTCCTCCCCTCTTCCAACCTTTTCTCTCTCTCCCCATTCTAATAAATCTGGAGGGGCCTTTTTCACTTTTACAGGAACAGCGACTCATTAAATGGTTGATTTCAGATGGCAGAGTGTGAATGTTTTGAATTAACTTTATTGATCTTTTTAGCGGGTCCACGGGCCAGGGAGGAATAGACCCCCCCCCCCCTCTCCCCCCAATATCCATATGGGCAGTAGATTTACACCTCTGCCATTTTAAGACACCTCTAAAACCATCTGGCCTCCACTCGGCTGCCAAAGAAGTACGGCATGGCGATGCTGTCTCTGTCATTCTTGAACACTCACACACACAAACACACTCTATCTCACACACACACACACACACACAAATCTGTACGAATATTACAGTACCACTAACTGTATTTTTACTGACGGCGCCCACGTTAAGCTGAGGGGTCAACACCTATATCCCGTGAGGACAGTTTTGATGCCTATAATAGTGTGTGCCTGTTTTATTTCAACATGTTTGGCTTCTTCAATCCCGCTCAGATCATCTGGAGGTCATATACTGTAAAGAGCCCAAACCAGAGCTTCTCTGTTCCAGGCCAGAGGAAAGAAATTAAAGGCATTAATTAAAAAAATATAAGTGATTTTATTACCGTTTATTGATCTAAATGGTTAATGTACTGTAAAGCAGGTATTCTACATTTACAGGCCAAATGATACATTAGCCTATTTAGACATATTTATATAGCATCGTATATAATATACTCTAATGTTTTGAACATTGGACAGCCTGTGATACATATCATTTTAAGTCTTGAGTTGTGAAAAATGACACCAGTGTTTTAAATATTGCGGCATGGTGATTGCAACAAACTGTAATAAAGCATGGCTGAATATTTAATATCCTGTAACTCAAATCTGAGCTCGCGCTTTTGTCATATCAGCCAGAGAGTCAGCCTGACTCCGTTCTATGACATCATTACCCGAGTATGAGCGGTTTCCCATAAACCTTGGTGCTCCCCAGGGGTTCCCACCCACGAGCTCAGGGCAGCAAGCCTGCTTCTTATCGATTTCACAGCGGCTGTGGGCCCTTGATTGAGAAGCTAATTAAGGAACATTGAGAGTTTCATAGTGTTCACATCGTCACTGGCTGATAAAAAAAAAAAAAAAAACTTCACAGGTATTTGTAACAAAACAGCCTCTCTCCAAACAAATGCACTTTTAAAAATGCATTTATTTAAAGGATATCCGTATAGCGTCATAGAATATAGAGTATTCAAACCATGGGCTTTATTTGAAGTGAAAATGTTTTGTACGACATTTCAAACAGTTGTTGGCTTCTCCTTTCTAAGTCCAGTCTTTCTGCTTTCCCTTCAACATAGTTACAGTTAGTACAAAATATAGTTTATTCGTACTTTCACCTCATTTATAGTTTCTTTCTTTAATTTTACCTCTCCTTCTCTCTCCCTTCCTATCTCTCCCCCTCTCTTTTTTCCCTCTCCCTTCCTCCTTCTCTCTCCCTCTCTCTCTCTGTCTGTCATTATAGAAATCTCCCTCAGGGGGCACAATCCAGTGAGGCTGTAAGGTCTCCCTCTTCTCACAAACGCCCCTATGACTGGTCAGCTGTCAATCACCCCCACATTAGACTTTGTTAGACACACACACACACACACACACCTGTTGGGATGAAAGGGGTCGGAGAAGGGCGGGGCAACGGTGGAGGTCCTGTCAGCGCCTGCCAGACCTCGACGGAGACTACTGACACACACATTTACACACTCACACACACACACACACCCGCACAGCGTCACACAGACACAACCAAACACACATTCACACAGCCTCACACACCTACAAACGAACACACAGAGACACACACACACACACACACACACCACAGGGCACTACCAGTTTAATAATGGTATTTACTGAGCCTCCAGCCTCGCTGCCTCTCTGTGCAGCAATGGAACACCAGGCACACACACACACACACACACATAGACACACACGCGCGCACACACACACACACACACACGCATACAGATGCAAACACACACGCACACATGGATGCACACACAGACAGACAGACACATGCACGCACACACACACACACACGCACACACACACACAATGTGCTCTCTCATACAGTAGACACACATGAGCTCCCCCCGCTCATTTTATGAAGTCAAAATGTTTCAATTAATTTCATCTGTTTCTTTCCAAGACACACACACACACACACACACATACACAAACATACACACACGCACACGTACACACACACAAACACACAACGTATACACACATGCACACAAACACTCAACGTACACACACACATCCACACACACGCAGAGTCCATTAGGCTCATATGCTGGGCCTAGACCACGGCCCAGAATGCTCATTCAAGGCTCCATCATTACATCAATAACTCCTCACATTAATCTCAGCTCAGCAGAACACACAGGCCATTACCAGAGCTGGCCCTCTCCGCCCCGGGGGCAAGGCAGCGGCAGAAAATTGGTCGGGTAATATCCAGGATATATATTTAAAAAACACAAGGCGTGCTCAATGCGTCTCGTTTTCCGAGGGATGTGTCCAGTTTTGAGACTTGTCGGAGGACGGCGGAGGACAAATTAAGTGTAGCTACAGGTACTGTAGTGTTTTGAAATCATATCTAGATATACTACATATATGTTTGCTATGTCTTCTGTTAATGGCCATCCAAATCTCACACAAGGGTTTCTTATAGTAGATGTCTTTTAGAAGTCTGTGTGGGTTGCAGATTTAATAGAGTGGCTCAAAATAGTTTTTTAAGAATTGGTTTTAGAAGTGACTGCCGAGAATGTTTTCTGCGGTTAAAATTCCATACATTTTTTTAAAATAGTGAGTTAATTTGACAGAGATTATTTTACATGGCAGTTTGCCAATTCACTTTTCATCTTGATAATAATGCTGCTTAAAATGCCGTAGGGCAACTCGCTTGTTCAACAGTTAGCAGGAAGATGGACCCAGCAAAGCATTCTTTTATAAGTAAGTATTTTATGTCTTTTCAAACTAAAAGCAAAAGACTATAGCAGCACTGGAATGTTGAAAGCAAGAAAGGAAGAACTTAAACTTTATAGAAAGGAGAAGTTGAAGAAAGTGAAATGGAGAGAGGGGCATTTCACCCTCATCTGTCTGGACAGGAAATGGGGTACATTGCCCTCTGACCCTTGACCCATGTCCTCTGGGGGTCCCAGCCATGCGTGCACACATCTATGTCGTTGTGTGTGTGTGTGTGTGTGTGTGTGCGCCAGCGTGCATGTGGGTGCCTGCGTCCACAGAGCAGGTTCTTTCAGACGGTGTTCTGACACACAGATGGTCCTTGTTGTCATGGCAGCGTGTGCAGGTGCGCATATGTGGGGTTTCCTGCCCTGAGGTGCAGGGGGATGTTTATAATCTGGTGCCGATGGGCACCCGGCTTTCAAAGCCGGGTGCCCAAAAGGAGGTACAAGGAATGACGTGTGGGGAGGCTAGAGGAGTGAAATAATTAAATAAAGGAGAGAGGAGGAGTGAGAGAGCCTTAACGAGTGTGTGGGAGAGTGAGTGGCAGAGTTCACTGTAAAACATTAATAAAAAGCCTGTTTTAACATCCTGAATCCCTTCCTGAATGATAAAGCTTAGAAATATGTTGTTGTTTTTTCCCCGCTCCACTCTCATTCTCTGGTCTCATAAAATAATTTAAAAAAAAAACATATCTCACATATTGTTCTGTTGCAGTCCTTTTCAGGCCTCAACGATAGACGAGAGACGGTAGGAAGGCTCTGTGAACGTCGACCTTGGGGTTTAAGTACTGAAGCAAGTCCACAGTAAGCTGCATAAATAAACCGTTGTCGTTTTGGGTTTCCGAACCACCCCTCTTTTGCTAAACCAAACCAGCCTCTGGTCGCGCACAAATCAGAACTCACAACATGCACATATATGCTTCTGACACACAGACACACACGTACAAACACAAACTCACGCATACACACACACACACAAACTCGTGCATACACACACACACACACACGCACATGCATATGCACACACACACACATACACATATACACACACAAACACACACACACATGCACACACACACAAACTCACGCACGCACACACACACACATGTACATGCATATGCACACACATACACATATACACACACACACACACAAACTCACGCATACGCACACACACATGCACACACACGCACACACATGCACACACACACACACTGCAGTTTGGACATTTTGGAGATGTATCCATTAACGTGTCTAATCCCAGGCCAGGCCAGACTTCCTGGGATGTTTGTTGTGGTGTTTATGTTGGAATGTCCAGCATCCGAGGGGATAGCAGATGGAGAGGTCACCACCACAGGGCACGGATGACCAGGCAGACACTGTTTAAATTGTACTTTGTTATCAAGACCATGTGGAATGGTATGCTGAGAAACGGCTAACAACTGACCTGATTATTTGTGTGCACAAGCCACTCCTTAAAAAGACACACAATATGTGTGAAGCAATGTGAAATGATATGTTCAAGGACAATCACACATAACAATACTATAACATTTTTTATTTATATTAATAATAATAAAAATATACATTATTATTATTATTATATTTACAACTGGTCATTATTTAGATTATTATTATTATTATTATTATTATTATTATTATTATAAGCAGTAGTATTATTATAACAATGGTCGTTATTATTATATAATAATAATAATAATAATAATAATAATAATAATAATAATAATAATAATATGATTATTATTCTAATTTATTATTATTATTATTATAACAATTTTTATTATTATTATATTATAATAATATTAGTATTATTAGAGTAGTAATATTAATAATTATTATTACTATATTAATTTACACTATTATTCTTACTGTTGCTTATAACTACTATATTATTGTTAGTGTGTTATGGAAAGGAGAGGAGACAAGGGAACGAGGAGAGATCAGGAGGAGAGTAGACAAGGGAGCAAGGAGAGCACAGGAGGGGGAGGAGAGGAGAGAGGAGCAGAGTGAAAAGGAAATTAGAGAAAAGAGCGTATAGCGAGGTGTGGGGGGGGGAGGTGGGGTGTCTGGGTGGCAGGGTGCTGAAGGGTCGTTAAGTGTGTGACAGAGTGCTGGCACACTGGACATGATCGCCACGGCAACAACAGGCGACGTGGGGAATGCAGCCGCTATGACACAATCAGGAGGACTACATGTGTTGCAGCTTGTGCTGTTGTGTATTGGTGCGTGTTTGGATATCTACGCCTTAGTGTGTGTGTGTGTGTGTGTGTGCGTGTGTGTTTGTGTGTGGGTGTGCTTTTTGCACTCATTAGTGGAAAGCCTTGCTGCAGACTAGCTCCAGTTACAGTAGTAAACGCTGCCTTTGAACTTTTAATGGAACCCTGAAACTTAAGCGGGCCCTTAAACACAAGGCTCTGCAGGAAAAAGGAGAGCTGGCCAGAGAGAGAGAGAGAGAGACCAAGAGAGAGAGAGGGAGAGAGAGAGAGAAAGAGAGAGCAATGACAGAAACAAACAAGCAACGAATGGGAGTAAATGTCTTTAAACAAGAAGCGATGCGGTCAATAAATCGCAAGGAGGCAAACGAATGACTCCACCATTGAGGAAGTGATATAACATAGAGACAAACTCACCTGGGCTCAGCGTACAGACGACGTACTCATATCAGCCCTCGTATTGGCCCGTCAACGCTAACGAAGCACAACATATAAACATCCACTTGTTGACCTGCCTGACAGGTCACCAAGTTGTCCCTAGGAAAATCACAAACTGACGAACAAGTCCTGCACTCGATAAGGTCATCTTGAACACTTAGAAAGGCTTTAGGAAGTCTTTAATCACTGTATGTACAAGCAGGCATAGTATACAGGTGTATTGGTTGAGTAATATGTGCTTGTGTGTATCTACCATGAAGCATGTGGGTGGTGTATGCTGCAGCATATTCAACCATGCATTGTAATAAACAGATGTTGGCTCTTTATGAGGTCTTTAAAGCAGGTTAAGGTGTGTGTGGGTTTTGTGTGTGTGTGTGTGTGTGTGTGTGTGTGTGTGCGTGTGTGTGCGTGTGTGTGTGTGTGTGTGTGCATGTGTGTGTGTGTGTGTGTGTGCATGGGTGTGTTCCCAACGCTAGCAACCTAAATATCTAAGCATAACAATACATAATGCATTTTGACAATGAACATTATATAATGTATTACCTGTCTTAACATAATGAAACAACAAAGCTTTGAATAATGTTAATCCTAATTTTAATTTAAAAGGAAATCAAAGAATAAAAGAGCTCTGCTCCTGGTTGCCATTGGACCAAGCAGGGTCCAATAAGCAACCCCTGACAGGGTTGTTTATTTGACTACGAGCTGTTTACAGAGTCGTATTCTGTGGAGCTTGGGAATGCCACGAGAAAATACCTCTGATAAAGAGCATCAGTGGCAGACACGGACATATGTTTAGCACAACACATTAGCACAACTTCATAAGTGAAGAAAGTGTGGCATAAATAAAGTCATGATAAATCAACTCATGTATCACTATAAACTGCTATTGTGTTTGTACTTAGTAAACAATGTGGTTAAGATGAGAAAACAATGCATTATTGTTATAATTATATTGTTATATATATATTATATATAGTTATATTGTTCTTGACATGTCACTTGGTAAATACTTCTTCATCCACAATCTCACCGTATTTGTATTATACATCATCAATTGTCAAAACTATTGGCTCCCTATTTTAGATGTGAAAAAGGAATATGTTTTCTAGTTTAACTGCATTCATTTATTTATTTTAATGTCCTTCGGCCCCACAGACATGTGTTCTATTCTGGTTAACCCTTCCAGCAAGTCATGCACATCTGCTGAAAGATTATAGGAACATTAACAGAACAGGTGCCGGACTGTTAAATACACCAGAACAACAGGCCGATCTGCACGTAAATGAAAGCCCACATCCACACACACTAGTTGTTGGCCTATACCAGCAACATGTGTGTCTATAGTGAAAAAGCAAAATATGCTAAAATAAAGAAGCAACAACTTCATAACAGCTTTACAGTTATTTTTCCATTTTTCATTCTTGTGTCTCATGCATAGAATATCAGAAACATTAAATAATTACATGAATACTGGCTACTCTTTGCCTATTGGCCAACATACACACTTTTCACTTGTCACTGGTGCGGCTTCACCAATAATGTTTTCATCTGTCATGGTGCTTTGACGTCACCTTTCATCGTTGATGTTTGACTTGGGATATGATAAATGTATGTATCCCTTGATCTCCTAAAATGCCTGCAGATATTTGGCTTTGGCATCAGTAGGCTAATGCAGCGCATTTCGCTGTTGCCGTTTAAATTGGGTTAAATTTGGAAATGGCTTTCTTCAAATTAGGGTATTCTTGTTAAGGGCCCGATTTCACCACTCTGCATTGGGGCCCACTGTTGCCTTGTTACTCCATCGGGCAGTATACTCAAATATTACACATTTAAAGTAGGCTGTGTCTAATGTGCATTTACAATATATAAAATGTTATTGTTATCAACTATTGTATATATAGTAAGTTAGAAACCAATAACATATTCTGAGTCAGTAACATTACAATTCCCTGTTCTTTGTACATAATGCAAGGCCTGTGATTATTTGGTTACCACACATACTCTCCTTAGATTAAAATAAGCCTGTGGGCTACATTATGTTGGTGTAGCATAGTTTATTAACACCTTACAGTGTTCAGAACAAAGTGCATCACATTAACAGCCTTAAATATGGTCAGACAGTATAGACTTCCAGGCTATATGTGTTATTATATTCGAAGGCTATAGCCTATGCTATAATATAGGCTATGGTAGATAATATATAATAATATTAATAATAATATTAATAATAATAATAATAATAATACATTTTATTTTAGGAGGCCTTTAAAAGACACTCAAGGACATCTTACATTGAAAATATATAATTATAAAGACACACAAATATAAAAGATTTGCATGAGCATCAATTTTAGAATTATAAGACACAAATAAATAAAAATAAGTGAAAAATAAATAAATGTGAAATGATACAAGGGTGCTGGGTTGGGGAGGGTGGGGAGAGATATGTGTGTAGCTATTTCACCAGTTGTGTGTGGGCATCGGTGTAACATTAATATTATAGCCTATTTTTAGTACCTATATATTATATATAATATACCTATAGTGCTACGCACATTGTATTGTATTTGTTCATCTGTGGCCACCACCACAAATCTCTTTGCCACCCCTGTGCCACCCCAGTAAAAATGTCCTAGACACCCCCCTGCATGCAGGGTGCATATTGCAGGTTTTAACGCCTTTCCCCATTAAAGAAAATAATTACAATTTTTTTTTTTTTATATTTGAAAGTGAAATTATGCAACATACAGGATTTATGACAGAGGGCAAAGAGAAGTTCTGGAGATATGAAACTAAAAGTGCAATAAAATGGCGCAGGCTTATATGTGCAGACATATGGAAGACAGATAGCTTTATTGGCCCACTTCATCAGAGGTCGAGAGTCGAGAGTAGGTCCTAAATTCCAGAACTGTTACCTCGCCGCCGTCTCCAACTATCTGTTTCGCTGAATATTTTGAACTTGTGAAATCTCTTTCTTCTTCTGACACTCTCTCTCCATCCAATAACATTGCTGTCCTCCAATCAAATATTTATATAGATTATTTCAGCATGAGCACCAGGGTTAGGGTTTCATAGAGACGCTGGGGCACCGGCGAAACCAGAGACAAAAAAAAAAACAAATATTCCCTTGTAGTTTTAGGTTGAAATTATGACGCACGTTTCACAGTTTAATACTCAGGGGAAAACAAACAGAAAATCTATAAATAGGCCTATAGCCATTTCTCAATAGAGGAATATACAATTAAAGGTTAAACTGATTACATAAATGAATACATATTTTAGCTATTCTTTTTTGTTATCCAACCACTTTTAGGCTCAGTAGCCTATAGGGCATATACTATAATTATGCAATAATCTTTATAGCCTATCTAATATTAGCAAATATATAACACAAATAATGTTTTTTTCCTACTGTTATTAATATTAAATAATAATAATAATAATAATAATAATAATGGCATTAAATTAATTCTACGTTTATTTAGAAACTCACTGATGTGCTACAAGACAAAGCCTTGACTGCCACCTACTGACGAAAACGTAGCCTACCTGTCACTCCACGGGTGACATTATCCTTATATGTAAAAGCAAAAATGAACCAGGCTATCATAAAATAGGAACAATAAGGTAATTTAGCATACGCTTTTCGTGACTTATATGTCTACAATTACATTAGTGGAGTGGAGCAGATGATGGGCATCTTGCTCAACAATGCCCATCAATGGCTTCAAACCCATTACCTTTCACCTGGGAAATGTTTGATACCGCTGTTCCAACATGGCCCTGGCTCTGTAAATGAAAAGCAAAGTGGTGCAGAGCAACATTTGACATGTGACATTGTCACTGAGGGAGCATGGTGCATTGAAGGTGGGGGTGCTTTTGATTCAATTGAGTTCAAATGACAATGACATGTTTCTCCACAATCCCTGATTCAACTTTATTGAGAGTGTGGAGGATTCAACAATCCTCCACACTCTACCAAACAAAGGGGAAGAGAGGTAGCCTACTTGTTACCGTTACGGAAATACATGCAGATATGAATATTGCTATTCATACATACATCAACTGCAGTGCCTCAAGATTGTTGCTTTCTGCTCCACCAGCCAGCCACATACATATTCGGGTGAGACCTCTTTCTTCTGTTGGAAGAAATGGAGCAGGACGTCTGCCTAGAAACATATGGAAGAGATTTAATTTTATATTTAATAATTTCTTAATTGAAGCAAAGGAGAAAGAAGAATTTTTTTTTTATATATATTTTCTTGGTGGGGGCGGGGGAAGGGGGGAAGGCACTCTTTTAAAAGTGGATTGTCTAAGTATTTCTTTAAGATTATAAATATATATAATTATGGTTTTTAAATTTTAACAAAATATAAAATGACATTTCCATGGCTCTGCTCTAACCAAAGTCCAAAGCTATATAAAATAATTCTATATTTGAATGGGCAACTCATCATTCCAGTCTCACTGATATAGCCTACTACACGCTATATAGTCTGTCAATGGTGCTGCTGCCATCTACAGGCAAAACGCGTGTAATACAGACGTGCCGATAATACAGAGACCACGTGACCATAAATTATCGCCTACAAATCCCATCATACACCGTCCTCGTAATTCCCATAGCAGCAACCCGCGATCCAATGTTTTTCTTTGGCTTTTTAGCCTAGCCTAGCCCATGTCCATATCCATGAATATTGCGAACCGAGCGTTGGCCACATCCATGATTCCCCCTGCGTCCCGGGTTTTGGCGTCTATTGAAACAGATGAGTGTGTTGAAAGGCCCGCACACATACCGGCTCAGCAGCAAAAGCAGATCCAAGTAACGGGTGTCGCGGAAGGTTCCTGCCGAGCGGACCGTGCAAAGTTGCGCATCAGACTAGGAAGCAGCAAGGAGTCGGTCAAATATGTCACCAACAGCATATCCAGGCGTTTGGACTACATTATGCAAACTCTCAGGTAACCATTTTCTACGTTTTCATCAATAGGCTAGGCCTAATGCCCGGTATTATTTAATGGTCGTAAATACATGGGCAATAGCGAGCAATGCACCTTTGATAGTATGTAATTGTAGCGCTGTATTAGGCTACACCAGAGGTCTTCAACAGGGGGTCCGGGACCCCTATGCGGGTGGTCCTCGGATATAGGCTACTGCAGGGGGTCCTCCCAAATTATTTGGTCCCAAACTAATGTTCTTCCAAAAATTTAAACACCGGAAAACAGACATTAACATACAGTAAATACATGCTATAAACATACAAAACTGTCAATCATTATTTTAATGGAATAAGTGGCTTACATTTCATATGGAACTATAGCCGCCCTATATCATTATTGGCCCGGCAACAAGATATTTTATAAATATTTTACATCACGCCGTGCGTGTTTCTATCAGCCAAGGGGTTCTTAGCCTATGTGCTGTTATAAGTATTTGCATACCGTAGTGAATGAATTCGCTACATGTGCAGTAGAAGAAGATTTATGAAGCAAATTGTGAATTTGAATTGCTATATCAGACAACACGGGGTGAAGGATGAAGATGCTTCTGTGAGCCGATATCTGCACAGAGAGGATGACCAATTTCATATGGATGCAGAGGTATGCTATTAAAAACAACTTAATGACTTTAGAACAAATATGCTTTAAATGTATACCTATCAAGCAGTCCGCTGACATGGAAAGGAGGTGAGGTCTGCATTCCAGTCACAGCTGCTCAACTTGTCCATTTTCACTTAATGCATTTGTAACAAGATCGTCCGTCCCACTTGGGGAATCGAACCCCAGTCTCCCACGCAGAGAGCGGACGCTCCTACAATGCAGGCCAAAAACCCATGGGCCCTGGCCTGCGTCGCCAGGGCATCCTGTGAGGTGTCGGAGAGTGAGGATTAACTTACTGCACAGCTAACTGCTGGCCGCCGTTACACATTAACATTTGTCGTACAGCACGGAAAGCAACCGAGGGGTTATGCAGAACTGTCATGAACTGGAAACACACATAGAAACAGTAGACTAAAAAGGTGCGCTTAAAAAGATAGCTTTTAGCTCAAAGCAGCCAGTCGATTTTTTTCATAACGGCTGCAGAGTGGCAGCTTTGAGCTAAAAGCTAGCATAAAAGCTAGCTCTGTGGTCCTATAGGCCACAGTGGACTTCTCAGACTTCCAGCGCATGGAGGCGGTGACTAGTGTTCTGCTGGAGAAGCTGGACAGGAGTGTGTGTGTGAGTGCACCACAGTTCTACCACAGCGAGGGATGCCTTAGTCAGCTAAGGTAGAAACACACACACACACACACAACCGTACCTTAAAGCTAGTCCTACACACACACACACACACACACAAACATACCTAGTCCAACACACACACACACACACACACCTTACCTTAAATCTAGTCCCACACACACAACCTTACCTTTAAAGCTAGTCCTACACACACACACACACAACCTTACCTAGTCCTACACACACACACACACCTTACCTTAAATCTAGTCCCACACACACAACCTTACCTTTAAAGCTAGTGCTACACACACACACACAACCTTACCTTTAAAGCTAGCCCTACACACACACACCTTACCTTAAATCTAGTTCCACACACACGCACACAACCTTACCTTTAAAGCTAGTCCTACACACACACACAACCTTACCTTTAAAGCTAGCCCTACACACACACACCTTACCTTAAAGCTAGTTCTACACACACACACACAAACTTACGTTAAAGCTAGTCCTACACACACACACACCTTACCTTAAAGCTAGTTCTACACACACACACACACAAACTTACTTTAAAGCTAGTTCTACACACACACACACAACTTAACCTTAAAGCTACAGTCCTACACACACTGTTCAACTCTGTTCATGCAGGCAACGTGTGTGTGTGTCAGCGGTGGACAATGCCCGCGAGAAGGCCAGCAAAGTTAGCCTTTTATTTGGACAGTGTCTTGGGCCCCCCCTACTGTTGAGAGAAGATGAGACGAGGGAGTGGAGGAATGAGGAGGAAATTAGGGAGGAAGATGAAGAGGAGGAGAATGTGGAGAAAACGAGAGGTGCAGCCCACTTTCTGCTCCCCCGCAGACCCACTGCCAGAGTATCCACTCGGGTGTCTGTCAGCTTTAGCCTTAAAGAGAGACCCAGGAAGAAACTCTGAACCAGCCTCTGTGCTGCAGCCTTAAAGCAAGACCCAGGAAGAAACTCTGAACCAGCCTTTTTTCTGCAGCCTTAAAGAGCGACCCAGGAAGAAACTCTGAACCAGCTTCTTTTCTGCAGCCTGAAATAGGCAACCAGGAAGAAACTCTGAAACAGGTTTTTTTTTTTTGTGTGCTTGACACTGTGACAGGATAGTTCTTCAGTCTCATTACTTAGAATCTACTTTTATATCTTTAAGAAAAATGTTCATATGGTCTTTTAATGGTGTTTACGTTCAAAACTACATGCAAGCAGCAAAGGTTAGGTCCATCCAGATCAGTCAACATTTATTAGCCAAAGAATGCATAGTTTTAATTAACTTTTAATTGTATTGAATGGCAGAATTAAAGTGCTGTTATGAACTGACATTGTCATTTTCATTAAAAAAAAGCCATCATTTTCACAGCATTTATGAAATGCACACAATTTTCATGAGATATATTTGTTTTTGTTAAAGATTTATCAATTCTACAATTTGACTGATCTACACATTCATATTGTCGTTCAGATTGTGTGCAAAGACATTGATGCTTAAAATAAAGTATTAAAATAAAATGCTGTATTTTCATTTCTGTACAGATTACAATACTGAAAGTTTGTGCCATTAAAAACAATACCAATACAACTCAATGAGTTCCTTCTCATTGAGTGCCATTATAATTGCCTTCCAAAATTATTTAAAAACTTAGCTTTCTGTACGTTTGTATTTCACAGATTTAATTTACTTTTTAAATAAATCCAAAAATATTTGGAGCTATCCTTGTGGGGGTCAAATAAAAGCTCTGCTGAGACTTTAAGGAGCTTCGTACAAAACATAAAGGTAAAACCAGTCTGGCAGCTGGAACTCTCAGATCTGTGGTGCAGGCTTCTTGATGTGCGCCTCAGGGTCCATGTGACTGCACAGCCATTTTGCATGAGCGCGCACATAAACACACACACAATACTTTCAGTCACAGTAGTTTCTGCATTCTTACACACACACGCACGCTTGCACACAGTCTGTATAGCCGTTAGCTGTCCTCGTATTCATCCTCTGGGAAGATCTCTCTGAGCCAGGGTTGCATGACGAAACGCTCTCCATCGAAGTGTGTGAAATAACTCTCCAGGGTGGGAATCTCTGGCTGGAGAGGCAGAGCAGGATGCGATGTTAGATGTTTGCGTGCGTGCCATGCGTACATGTGTGTGGGCTGGGCCTGTGATACATACCCTCATCCCAGAGATGCGTTTCAGTTGTGTTTGGGGCAGGTAAGCCACTAGCAGAGAGGAGGTTCCAGGGCCGCTGAACAGAACTTTG
This sequence comes from Typhlichthys eigenmanni, assembly GCA_027564635.1. Lineage (NCBI taxonomy): Eukaryota > Metazoa > Chordata > Actinopteri > Percopsiformes > Amblyopsidae > Typhlichthys > Typhlichthys eigenmanni. The sequence continues at coordinate 25,851 of JAODUK010008618.1, read as the reverse complement.
TAGTGTGGCGTGTTCTCTAATTTGGTCTGCTGCATGCGCACGCACGCATGCATGTGCGCACACACACACACACAAGATACAGACAGACACACACAAGATACACACACACACATATTTAAGATACAGACACACGCATAAGATACAGACAGACACACACAATATCCTATTAAGCCTCTGCCAGTAAAAGCTACTGGTGTGTGTCATGTCATGTTCTCATGCATAATTATCCAAGGTCAACATAATGACCTTGACCTCATGTCATCAGCACATCAGGGCCAATCATCCCTGGCCGAAACCGGAATGTTTTCATTGACTACCTCAGAATTAAAAAAACAATAACAAACGTCTCATAATGTGGAGCGGCATGGAGACATCATATAGATGTTGGTAATTACGGACCAGCTCTACTAACTTCTCTTTGAAACTTCCCGACTTTGTTGTTCCTTATTCAGAGACTGCTGTTGATATGTCTGTCCCATCCCGATTTACTGTTCGTGTGCTGTATCGCACCGTGCGTACGCGTAGCGTTCATTTCTGAGTACGCACACAAACTACGCTCCGAAGGAACGCAGGATACGCGCCCGATACGCATGGTAGCCATCTTGTGTACGTGTAGCTAGTATAGCGCAAGCTTAAAACAGTCAGAGGCTGTGTGTGTGGCTGCTGACCTCAGGGCTGGGATACATTTTGTCCACCCACTCCGGCGGGGCTCGTAGCTCCTGGTCCCAGCTCACCACCACGCCCACCATGTTGCCCCTCGTCTCCAGGACAACCTCCCCCACCCGCAGGAACACGAACGGGGGCCGGGGGCTGCGCACTGCCTTGGAGGCTGTGGCGGACACACGGACAAGTCATTCTTGTTAACTTCCAGCTAAAATAAAAAACAGTATCCCTCCGCGGCGTACCGCGGCGCCGCCTCACACATTGAAATGTATTGTGAAGCAAAGCGTAGTACTACGGCTTTGTTTATGCAAGTGGTGTTTGCCACTTTGTTACGGTAAGACAGCAAAATGCCAGGAGATATTTGGTGAATTTGACTAAATGTGTATTGGCATACAATTAGCTTGCAATAGCTGACTTTACCTTTAAGGGAAGACAACAATAACTCACTGTTACACTTGGTAAAAAACCCTTAATCGAGAACACTGTCGGGTATTTTATCCATTCTTGGCAGGATGCGAACTTGTGAATTGTTAGTTGGCTGTAAATGTAAATCCGCATGAACGCGATAAACAGCCCTAGCCAAGAACGGGTAAAATACCCCTAAGTGTTCTCGATTAGCGGTTTTTACCAAGGATGCCTCCAGTGGTGACATGTGAACATGTCCGCGGAATATCCCAGAATATCCCAGAATCAACAAGCGGCAATGGCAGTCGAGAAAACACACAATACTAACCATACTTTTCGTGGCACAAAACGCTGTTTTAAGAGTTTTTGAAGCGAGAATATGAATATACATACATACATACATACATACATACATACATACACACATACATATGTATATATACACACTTTATATATATATTTTTTTCCTCTTTCAAAAAGTTAAACTACCATCTTAATAAATTGGCCAAGCAGGTAAGTGCATTTTGCTTTAAAGAATAACTACATTTAATATTCTGTTTTAAATTCTGCGAAGATATTAATTTGTAGAAGGATTTCGATTTAGAGTACAGTTGAACGTTGATTTGACTATTTTTATTAGGACAAAAGGTTCTGACTAATATATACTAGTTATACTATACTGTTGTTATACTAACCTCCAAAGAACCCCAGGTCATTGTCATACATCATGTTCTCTAGGGCCTGAAACTCATCAGGTAATCCCTCATCTTGTCCCAAGCCAACCAGAGACCTCCGGAAAACACAACTGGTGTTTTACCAATCATTTACATCAATAATACATTTACTGATAACTATTTTAGATAAAATACACATACAGTTTGTAGAGTTTGTATTGAATATTAGTGAGTGCAATGCATATTGCACTAAGTTGTCATTTGTGATATTTTATTGACACAAAATATCTAAAATCTGACTCACTTGGCTTTGTCCATCTGTTGTTTCGCCCACTCCATCAAAACAGTTGCATTTAAATAAGATGCCCTCCACTCTTTAAACATCCGGAAAAACCTGAGATAACATGACAAATTGTTTAGGGATAAATTAGGAAACCATTGGCCTACTAAAATTGATATCGAGGGTGTGTTGTGTGGTGTAATATGTGGTGATGACAGACTGTCGCCCACTACCGTGTAGTTGCGTGGTACCGCTGTACCGCCGTCGAACCGCTCCACTGGGAAATGAAGTACTGTGCGGGCACGGCCATTAGCAGCAGCGCCAACTGCAGCGCCGTGGTGGCTGTGATCTGGGGCATAATGCGCGTCACCAATACTATGGCACAAACCAATGACTTCTATTAGACCAATGCGTGTGCTTCTGAAAAGGCAGCCCGAGATTCAAGTGTTGTTATTACTCCGGTGTTACTCAGTAGGCATAGAAATAAACGTTGTCCTATGTAAAAAGTGTAACTTAAACAGTATGCATAGCCTATTCTACAGTATGGCGCAACTCGCCATGTGTTCGAACAGGCAATCTGCTAGCCGAAATCAGTTTCAAATTAAAATCTTTACTACTTTAAATGATGCGTGTTTTTAAACTATAATTGGTGTATAGTCTTACCTGAAGTCAAATGTTCACACAAACGCCCATCCAACAATACAGCAAGACATTACGACAGAAACTGTTTGCTGTAGCACCTGTGCTGACCACAGAGCGAAACGGCAGTGACTTTTTCGTGTATTTACATAAACCCTACTCTCATATCGCCGCCACCTGCGTATTTACATTTTAGAAAATTGTCAAACTGGTTATCTGTCCAATCGTTGCGGCCCACGAGTAACCGGCGGCCTGTCGCACCCCGCCACGTCAAGAGCAGCTGTCTCGGGTGTAGGAGCTGCAATAGGGAGCTGATCTGGGTAAGTTTGGCTGCAGTAACACTTATCAAACACGAGGTGGGAGTGTTGTGTTATACATTGCACAACATTCGGTTGCCCTTCATAATCTCCATTCTAAAATATGTATTTTTAAATATACGCCTGTGCCAACCGTAATAAATTGAGAATCATATGCATGGAAACACAATTGTTTATTTACTTAAAATATCAGTATTAACTAACAAGACAGCAGTACCCCCCCCCCCCATACATTCTAGATGTTGCATAATGTCTTGCATTTTCTTTTTTTATGTATATATATAAATAAATGCAAAACATTAAACAAACATCCCTGCAATTGGCTCCCTTAAAACAGATAAGTCCCTGAACCCTATCACTCACCCCTCCCTGTCCCCAACATCAGGTATGGCCCCAACCTCCCTTCCCAGTGACTATGTGACCATTCATCATCGACCTCTGCTCTGTCACTATAGTACAACTCAAACCCAAACGCACCATCGCGAGTCTATGTGCTCCAAGATGGACCATTGCGTCGCTCTGCTCTGGCTGCAGAACCACATAAAAAAAAACGTATAAAATATAAATCCAAACTGAGGAAAAAAAAAAACTATATGTTTAACCTGTATAGCAATGATGGTTTCTTTGATGAAATACAGGGGTGTTTCAAAATGATGGAATTTCAAGAAGTATATTTAATGATAGCAACATGTTATAATTCAAAAAAACAAGTCACAAATGGTTTAAAGAGTTATGAAATGTTATGAAGTATACCCACCTGTTATAATGGTATAATTAATGGGCAGTTTGTGGTTGCAAAGATATAGTCTACCATTTCAAATGTTGTCTATCATTTTGTAACACGTGTACCAGTATGTCTGCTTTAGCAGTTTGACAACATTTTTGCTTATATAGTAAACAATTTACAAAAATGTATAACTGCAAGGGTATAGCCTATTAAAATGTAGTTGTCAGGAGATTTTAAATTATATAATATTACAGTAGATCTCAAATTAATCAGTTGGCCTGTATGGCTGGTAACATGCTGGCAGAATATTATTATTATATGTTATATACTGTATAGTATATCAATTACTTTGATATCTTATGTAATTGAAAGTCTTACCAGAAACACTATATAAGGAGACATGCTTGTATAGTTTTGAATGGAGCGTTATGAGAGAATTCTGAAACAGCAAATATGGCAGTTTGAGGAATATAATAATAATTGTTACAAAACATAATCCAAAAGAGCCAGTTGTCTGCTTTATAACTACCAAGCATTACCTGATGTAACCAATCATGTGGTTGCATTTGCGTAAGCCACCTGCCTATACAGTTTTCATAAATTACTGCCCGGAGTGTTTCAAAGATGGCTGCGAGTGGGGGGGACTTTGATTTTACCACCTGGTGAACTTGTTGGAAGGTTATTTGGCCGTCCCCTGCATTCAATTTGGATTTGTCCACTGTATGGTAGACCTGTAGGCATCGGCTCCCTAAAAGTACCTTGTCATATAGATTAATCTACATGGTCATGTGCCAAATACTGAAGAAGATTGTTTAAGGATGACAGGGTCATTTATATATTTGCTGCAGCAAAACCATCATGGATATAAGGGACATTCATGTGATTATTGTTTCTATATATGACATAAAGTGAAGTAAATAATACAAAAAAATAACCTTACTGCCAATGTACCTTGTGTAAAACAAATTCAATTCATTTAATATCATAATTGTTGTCATAAGAGGAGCACAGGAGCAAAATAGAAACCCTAATTCCAGCACACCATTATTGTTGTAATAAGAGGAGCACAGTAGCCAATAGAAAACCTGATTCCAGTACAATATAATTAATCACGAATATTGAACCATTGAGTTATTATTGGCAGGGACAGCGAGAGGAACATACAGAAACAAGGATCGTTGGGAAAATCAACACCGTCACCATAACGACAGCAAATATTGAAAGGGAAAAAAATAAACAGAAATACACGCACATTCATACTTCAGTGCCCAGAGACAGAATTTGGCATAAAAAATAAAACCGTAACACACATAAAAACCTCATGTGACAAAATATTGAGATTAATGTTTAATATGTGAGAATAAAGACTAGCGGAAATGGACCAGGTGTATAAAGACAACAGACTCAGTCAGTTTCGATCAGAATAATTGCAATGTTGAACTATGCTTCTACAAAACGGAAATCAGGATGCCGCTATCTATATACACGTGGTCCATTTAAAAGTGAGAAAAGTTTATAGATTGATATATTTGTATCCGTCGGTCTCCCTTCAGTAAGCCTACAAAACTGGCCTGGCTGGTCTGGTCCAAGAAGCCCCCTGAACTCAGCCGACAAACACCATGGCAGTCCAAAACAAAAACAAAAGACCCAGGAAGAAATGGAGGATTCAAACTGCCAGATAAGCCAAGGCACACAATCAGATCGATGAAATACGAGACCTGTCTCTTTCCAGGCCCAATCCAGTTTGATCTGGGGCGAGCCGGTTTGCTCTTGTTCAGGCGAAAGAAGTGGTAGAACATGCATGATGAGAGTTATGTGTGTGTGTGTACGTGCGTGCGTATGTGGTGGTCACTGTAAAAACATCTGATGGTTTGATTTCAACAGTTCCACTCATTTCACATGTACAGTTACTCCCTACAACTGCATTCACGGCCAGTCTGTGAGTAAGTGCATCTCAAAGCTAGTCGCCCCAAAAAACATTTGCTGTACCTTAGGTTTAAACTTACAATAGGTTGTTATAGTTGGATAATATACACGAGTAATGGTTTGTTTACAACAGTAAAATCTTTTTTTTATATGCTATAAATACATTTCTTGAAAAGATTTCAGAGATCAAATGGTATGCCTCCGTTTGTACGCTGAAATAGAACATAAATGCAAGTGTGTTAAAAGACAAACCTGCATACATGCACACAACACACAACACACACACACACACAAATTTGTACAAACACGCAGGGCTGTAGTCAAGACCACCTTTGTCGAGTCCAAGACAAGTTCAAGACCAGGACAGTCGAGTCCAAGTCAAGACCGAGTCCAGGGGTTCCGAGTTCAAGTTAAGTCCAAATGAGACTAATTCACAGACTGTTTTAGATTGTTTTTCCTCAGAGGAGGTAGTCTACAGCAATAAATTGTAGCCCACATCTTATGGCATTTCTATGTAGGCTATCCTAGAATAGTTTAGACAATAATTTAAATGGGCTAATATTAATGTAGATTAAAATTTAATATTATTTAACTGCGCCCGCTTTTTCCCCCCGATCCATTCTTACCCTCAGTTCAATGTGTGCTTTTTCAGCGCTGTAATAGTAGGGTACACCTAACAGGGGAGTAAGTCTCTATCCAGGAAAAACCATGAAATGGACTAAACTCATGGCTGGACTCGGTTGAGTCCAATTAGAATATTTGGAGAGTCCAATGGCCGAGTCAAGTCAGAGTTCAAATACCAATGAGTCCAAGACAAGGCTGAGACATAGAAAACGCGCCTCGGGTCCGAGACCAGACTCGAGTACTACAGCCCTGCAAACACGTATAAAAGCACGTGCTTTGTGGGCACAGGCTTACGTGCAAACACACATGCGCGCGCGCACACAGACACACACACGTACGTGAACAGAGACAGAAAGGCACAAGGTATTGCTAATGTTCGGACACACGGACACGTCTATCCATACTTACAATGATCCTTTCACCCACGCGCCATTTTCTCATAAGGTAAAATCCACTTCCAGAAACAAAGAGATACTTCATCTTTCTCTAATTGGCATGCAGAAAAAGACAAAGACGTCCCTCTCGACACACAAACACACACACACACACACACGCGCGCGCGCACGCACGCACAGAGTAAACAACCCCTACAGCTCTACAGTACCCACAAAGGTACTCCCATTTGGTATTTCAGCGCACACACACACACCCACACACACTCTTGGGTTGCCGATGTGTAAGACCTCCGAAACGAAGAGCCGAGTGGCACATACAAATCTTACAAAAGCAGAAACGGCATTTATAAAAAAATGTAAAATAAAGAAAAGTGTGTGGGTAGGTTGAACAGAGAAAGAGGGATGAAAATATCTCGTCAACGGCGTGAGTAGGATCACAGTAGGTGTCCACGCCCAACGAGATTAAAATTACTGTGTCTGAATTACATCTCAGCCTCTCGTGTCTCAAATCTGCCCCAAACCCTGGGAAAAAATGAGGGGGAAAAAAAGCATTCAGAAACCGTAAACCCAGCTCTCCTATTTTCAAATGATCAAATCTTTCCATTGCTTTTCCTGGCCAGAGTAATATATTACGGAGTGGTCCACGAGACCACCACCGACACGCACCTCTGAATGCCAGCAGGGTCCAACATGGACCAATAGCTTGGGAGGAGTAAGAAATGGGGGACAAGAAACACAGGCGGCCATCTTTATGTCCGACAGCCGCTGGCTGTGGGCATGCCGTCCTCGCTCACAGCAGAGCGGCGTATGCGAGGGTCAGCGGAGAGGGGTTGTGGTCCATCGTCGGTGCACCCACAGCTCTGAATAGCAGCAAATGGACTCGACGCACAGGAAGCAGCCCGCGCCACTTCCTCCGCCTCCAGCCCTCTCCCCCTTCCCGTCACGAGCACCCGCCCCACGCAGGTCACCAGCCAATCAGGTTGGCCTTGGCCTTCTCCGTCAGCTTGCGCACGCGGCCCTTCGATGACGTGCCGAAGGTGATGGACGAGTCCTCGAACAGCAACTGCCTCTGTTCCTCCTCCGAGTCCTCCTCCATGTACCAGGCCGACCGTCGCCCTTGGTTACGCGTGCGCATGGTCCCCCCGGCCCCGTCCCCGTCACCCCCTTCCTCCTTCTCCTTCTCTCCCCCCTCCTCCTCCTCCTCCTCCGCCTCGTCCACCTCTGCCACCGCCGACCTCCGGTGGGATCGCGGGGGTGTGGTGCGAGGCGGAGGGGGCGTGGCCTCCTCGTGGGCCCGCCTATTGCTCCTCCTCCTCAGCGGGGAGGTGGGCTCAGCGGGGGGAGCGGGAGGGGGCGTGGCCTCCTCGGCCCGGACCGTCCTGGGCCGCCCGCGGCGCCGCGGCGTGGCCGGGGCCCCGGGTTCCGAGGGGGGCGGGGCGGACGAGGATGTCGCCCCGGCACCCTGTCTGCCAGCGGGCTGCTCCGGCTCCTCCTCCAGCTCCTCCTCCTCTTCCTCCTCCTCGGGGGCGGAGGAGCTGCGCCTCCTCATCTCCTCCAGCTCCTGCTTGCTCTTGCGGCCCCGCTTCTTCCCGGGGGGGCGGCCTCGGGGGCGGGGGCTGCTGGCGGCGGCGGGGGTCGCGACCCCAGGGGGGGAGCTGGCGGGCGGCGGCGGCGGCGACAACTCCGACCGGGATCTCCGTCCCCTCCGCCCCCCCGAGCCGGGGCTACTGCCGCCGCCGTGGCCGTTCAGCTGGGCGGTGCTCTGCTGTGGGGGAGGGTTGGTGGGCGTGGCTGGGGGGAAAGAGGGGGGTTGATTGACAGGTGAGAGAGCAGCAGAGTACTCAGCTGTAAGTCAATAATCTACTACTAATGGAAAGCTTGACTATTGATCTATATGGATTTAATATAGATGTTTTACACACATCGATATAGATATATATATATATATATATAGCATTTAAAAACACATTAGAATATAAGAATGAGCGCTTGTCTCATACATCTGTATTGATTTATTTTTCTAATATCTTGTGTCTTACACCATATATTGCCTATTGACCTACCAGCTGCGTGTCGTACGGGGGGCCTGAGCTTCCACCGGCCACTGCCTGCATTGCTGCTGTCCGTGGCAGGGCCAGGCGGAGAGAGATTGGCCGTCGCTGTGGACGTGGGGTTGTTGTGACCCCTCAGTAGCCGGGTGGGGGCCTCTGATGGTAGGCCCAGAGAGAGAGAGAGAGAGAGAGAGAGAGAGAGAGAGAGAGGTTGAGGTGTGCAGCGTTGTAGTAATAATAACAGTACGAGCCAAAGTATATGTCCACTATGATTTGCTGGTCTTTACATTTGGCTTTTAAATGAGCACATTAACATTTGTGTTTACATGCATGTGTTTACATGCATGTGTTTACATGCATGTTTACATATGTGTGTTTACAAGCCTGTGTTTACTTTTTTGTTTACAAGCCTGTGTTCACGTGCATGTTTACATATGTGTGTTTACTTTTGTGTTTACATGCGT
>JAODUK010008618.1:0-15645 GCA_027564635.1 Typhlichthys eigenmanni | reverse complement strand
TGCGCACAGTCAGTTAGCTATATGTGCGCACAGTCAGTTAGCTATATGTGCGCACAGTCAGTTAGCTATATGTGCGCACAGTCAGTTAGCTATATGTGCGCTCAGTCAGTTAGCTATATGTGCGCATAAAGTTGGTAAGATAGCTAGCTATGCACATAAAGCAAATTAGATGTGTGCGCATAAAGTCAGTTAGCTATAGCCACCTGGATGCCGTGCTGCTGGCTGGAGACTCACTGCCACCCCCCCTCCTCCTCCTCTTCATGGCATGCCGCGGTGTCTGTCTGTCCGAGGCGTGTCGCGCCTGCCTGTCCGTGCCCCGGCGTGTCAGTTTGTTCGTCAGGCCGTGGATGGCCTTGTAGTCAGCCAGGATGGAGCTGACGTGCTCCTCGAACAGCGCGGAGAGGCGCAGGCTCATGCTGTAGATCTGAGCGATACGCACACAGGTTACTTCACCAGCTAGTGTGTGTGTAGGCTGCACAGGTGCAGGTGCATTTGTCTTACCCGGGATTTCTTGCTAGGCGTGTACGCTTTGGAATTGCTGAAGATGAGGCGGACATCTTTGCAGAGCTCAATGGGCGACTGGTACTTTCCCACAGTGAGCGTGTTGAGGACAGTGCCAAAGTCCATGGGAGAGTCAACTATTTCCAGGTAGTCCTGCGGCAGGAGGGGCAGATGTGGCGTTACAGGCATAGAACTGTACAAGAAGACGAACACTGTGCCCAGGTGTCATGCATCAAACTGCATCCCTTCTCTTCTCATTAATGTTTTCATGTCCTAACTGCTTTGACAAATTACTCCATTTCCTTGTCTACATGTTATGGTGGCTTATATAGACCCATTTACCGTTTATTAACAATGATGACGTGCATACAGTAAGCATGCGCGCGCAGTGTCGCTACAGAAGAAGCCAGTATGATGTCCAGTGTCTTATCAAGCAACGCAAGAGCATCAACCGCCAAAGAGCACATTCAATTGCTTGCCGCCCATCGTCAGAATACCGAAACGCTGCTGGTTGCCGTAGCGTGCTAAAATACTTCTGACATGGTGAAATATCGAATGTTTTAGCTAGGTAATGTCATTTTACAGGATGTATTCACGCTCTATAAAAAAGGGACAGGATAAATTATAATCTAGGGCACACAGGTAAAATAACGTAGAGCCATATCGGACAACTGTAAAAGAGACACTTTATTTTATATATGGGGCTAAACGGCACATACAGTATGTTGCAGTGAATGGTTAGTAAATGGGTCTATTAGGACAGCAGTTGGAGCTTTAAACAGAATTGCACTGCGATCACGTGTCCAGGTCTACAATAAGTATAGCTTCAAACTGGAATTACTGTATATTCCTGCAGGTCCACAGGTTCCCTAAAAGGTTCGGAGTCTTCACAATCGAAGATGAGGTCCAACAGCTCCTTGCAGCGCCCCCTCCAGGCTTGGGGGTCATAAGACGGAGGTCGTGTTCGCAATTGTCGCTTCATGGGGCGTCGACCCTAAAAACAAGCAAGCAAGCATTAAGCTGTGGGTCACTGTCCTGCAGCTTCTTCTGAGCATGTTGTTGTTCTACGCTACGGGATGACAGGTAAGAACAAATGATTCAATACCTTTTGGTATCTTGTCGATGTTCCAGGTGTATTTGTATCTTCATCATCCTCGTCCTCCTCATCCTGCATAGAAATTAATTAATCATATCCAATTAAAATGTGTGTGTGTGTATATAAAAAGAGAAGCAAGAGAAAATAAAATTTCTAAACAAGATACTGTGAAGCACAACTCTTGACATTTTGTCGATAGTTTTCCGGACTGCAAAAGCATGAAAACAATAACACTAACTTGTACAAAACACATTACGATGGGTATCAGGTCTCTATATAAAAGATACAGTACATTGTGTTTCGCAAGCTAACACACCTCACTGTCGGAGTCAGAAAAAGTTGCCTTCTTCATGGACTTGTAGAGGGGGGTGATGTCAGTAAGACTTTGGTCTCTATTAACAAAATGGGAGCGAAGACAGGAAGGGATAATTAATTTACATTTTGATGGTTATGAATCGTCTGATGATCTACTGCATGTCATCAAAACATAACAACACCAAGTCCTCATAGTAGCATCTCTGAAACCATATGCTAGTGAATTAGCGGCCTGAATACTGAACCACAGGTAACAGAGTTGTTACGACGAGTATCATCGATACACCACACACTGTAACAGATACTATCAAACTACACTCACTTAATGAATTGTAGCATGAGGTCGGAGATGAACTTGGCGGTCGTCACGATAAAAGCCCTTGGCTCGTTGAAAGTTTGGGCGTTGTGTTCGATGTAGCGAACCTCCCACATCAAAGATGACATGCGTCTAGATGGGGGAACATGTCACTGTCAAACATCTCTCTCTCTCTCCCCTCCTCTCCCCCTCCCTCTCCCCCTCCCCCCCCCCCCCCTCTTCCCCCTCTCCCTCCCCCTCCCCCTCTCTTCCCCCTCTCTCTTCCCCCTCTCCCTCCCCCTCTCTCCCTCCCCAACCCTCCCCCACACAACACACACTCTGGTCTGGATACCTATAGAAGTGGTTCTCTAGCCTTTGGCGAATGGTGCTGAGGTCAGTGACGTAGGCGACCACTGTGCAGTATGTAGGGTAGGCCTGTAAGTCCACCGGGAAAGCAAACGGGGCCGCCACGTCTGAGAAGGGTAGTAAACAAGAACACATCACCATTTGTGAGACAGCTTAAACGGCAGGGTTAGACATCCTCAAGACCGCTCTTTCAGAAGCTCCGCCCCACACGTTGAAATGCATTGCGAAGCCAAGTGGTATTGTTTTTGTGAGCGGTGTTCGCGCCACTTTGTTCAACTTCCTATTTACAAAGCCAACGCTGTAAAAGAAGTAGGAGATGTTTGGTGAATTTGACAAAAAGTGTATTAGCTTACAATTAGCTTGCGATAAACTGACTGCACCTTTAACTGGAAGTAAACTGATGTTTGGGAATACAGGGACAACAGCAAACCTAATATCTCCAAAGTATACGGATATATTGCGTTTCTATAGTAAAAGAATAATGCCTAGTCCACATGTACATTGGTAGCTTTGTCGATGCATTTTGGCATCCACATGCAAACATACGATCACTAAATACATTGTTTTTGCATAACTCCTTCCAGGGTAATAATAATAATAATAATAATAATAATAATACATTTTATTTGGGACGCCTTTCTAAAGGACATCTTACATTTCAAATACATAGATATAAAACAGTTGGCTGAAATATACATATTATAGTAATAGACATTTTATCAGAGAAATATATACAAAATAAATAAAATAAAACAGTAAGGTGAGGGTAGAACAAAGGTCAAATGTCATAGGCAACCTTGAAGAGGTGGGTTTTGAGGAGGTGACTGTGGTGGCATGTGTAGATGTCAGTGTGTCATCTCCCATGTTTACATGAGACATTTTCTTCACATGCTTGAAAACATGCAATTGCATTTTCGTGTGGATGGATTTTTGTACAGGACCTTTTTTTTAAACGAAGCATGAAAATCTACAGTATGCATGTGTGAGCATACATCTGATGTTTTCCAGTGTGGGAGAAACAAGAGAACTCTAGAAGGAAATAGTAAGAGAGTAAAAGTAAAGTATGTAATATAGTGTCAGTTGGCTGCCTGTGTTAGGAATGCAGTTACTCCAAACCATCACTAGAGGGACCACTAATATAATTCCAACAATGCAGTGGCTTGCAGTCTGCTTGGTATTACATCATTTTATGGGAAATCATGCAACTGCTGCAATAGCTGGCACTGTATGAAAATAACTCCTTGGAGCAAATAAACTGTGGCCCATTGGTTGTCAGTGACCTCAGAGGGCAGGTAACTTGACATCATGCTGAATGCCCGGAAGGAGTTAGCTTTGTGAGCCCCACTAAAAGGGCTCAAGGAACATGTAGATTTTCATTTCAGACTAATTTTCTATCATAACGTTAAACAAATGTATCTCTAATAAACAAAATTGTTGATTAGAGTTTGAGAAAAAAAAAAAAGAAATTTGATAAATATGGACGACAAAAAAAAAAAAAATTATAATATGAAAATAATCTGAAAGAAGTGTTAAGTACTGTATGACTAATTTGTCGCGTGGTGATGACATCATACCGAGTGTGACGAGCTGGTCGATGGCCTTGATGATGCGCTGGCACTCCTCAGCGCGCGTGCGGCAACCCCATTCGCCCTCCATGGGCACGTAGAGCAGCTCCTTCTGCTCCTCCTCGGTCAGCGGGACGCTCAGGCCCAGCTCGTCCGGGAACATTGCTACTGAGAGAGAGGGGGGGACCGAGAGAGATGGAGGAATGGAGGGAGAAGGAGGAGTACAAGGAGCGGGAGAAGCAGTGGGAGAGAGAAGTCTAAAATATTAACGCCAAAGACTTTTAGATCATCGTGTTGGTAAAGTGGTGCGTTTCGTTTCAGAGCACAATTCTTTACACAGCCACGGAAAACATTGAGACCACAGCAGCATTTTCTCAGATGTTTACCATTTAAATTTGTTTTACATTATTATTTTATACGTACATGTAATATATGTATTTTTAGATTGAAATATGTAACATTTTTTCTATTTGTTATATGTTTGACATTTACAGTATATTATTACATTTAAAAACAATGTGCAGTAATGTGCAAAAACTAACATCTATTTAGTGTTAATCTTGTTTATAGGTTTAAAATCTAGTTGGAATGTTTCCAATATAAATGGCTTATCTAGTGACTTAAATTAAGTAAATTGCTATTAATTTAAGAAATGATAAAGTAAGTAAATTTAATTTACTGCACTGGCAGCCATAATTGCTTGTTTTAAGCATAAGAAAGATAACTAATATACTTATATTTGAGAGGACATTTTTTACAGTGTGTATACTGTATATACATTTTTATTTAACAAATTAAAAGTGTATAATCATTCCAACGGTTGTGAATGATATACAGTGTTACTTATGGTATGTTGCCATCATAGGCATGACTGTTGCTAATCTCACCATCGTTGGGAATGGGATCCATATCCCAAGGACTCATTTTCTCTGTATCTCCGTTGTCCCAGCTGGAGAGAAAACACATTCTGTTCACAATCACTTCCAACAGCACATTTGTACTGACTGTAGAACATTATTCTCGTTTCTCCTCTCTCACGTCAGTTTGGAATATTAAACACTTTGTTGGTATTTAGTGAAGGGCCGTGATTTGATTATTCAATTAATAATGATGGCTTATTGCCCTCAACAGACGGACTGAACAGGATCGACACCCACAGTCGTGTTCATCCTATGCATCTCATGCCTAATTCCCCACTTAACTCTCAAACAAAGACTTAATGCTTCATTTGCATGTATAGCCCACTCCACCACACCGAGCCACAGCAGTGGTCCCAGATCATTGTATTCCCCCACATCCAGCAGTGTCTGCTGTTAGGCAGCTAAAGGCTGCGCTCTCATTGGACACAACCAAATTGACGTTTACCTACTGGCACTGCTTGCTCCCTGCCATGTCCGGTAACTTACTATGAAGCTCCAGACCTTCATTTGTTCATCAGAAAATGTGAGGTGGAGCATGTCACTTGTGAAACCACACGTTTCCCCCTTGCTGTGCACCATTGTGTTCCTGCTTCCCTGATTCAACGCTATCCCACATCGACTGGTCTACGTTTGACATAGTCAATTATTACCATCATTAGGCTTCTAGCAATTATGTATGGGCCTTGAATGAGATGTTCATGTTTAAATGTATAGTTTACATAGACGTTCTATTAGATAATGGCCATGTTAGCTGTGATGACATGCTGCAGTCATGGTAACAGAATGTTGTTTGCTTGCGATAACTGCTGTACGACCTGTACAAATGTACTGATCGTTAAGTGGCTTTGGATAAACGTGTCGGCTATGCTGTACACGTGGACCTGGCCTTCTGCAGGCATCGTCACCGGCTAGTGTAAACGCTAGGAAACTGTAACTGAGCAACAACTAATAGAAGCATCTGTCTGATTGGGAAAATGCCCTGACAATATTCATGTCACGCTGGCGTGCATAGGCACACGGGTGCCTTGTACATCTGATAAAGCAAAGTAAATGAAAGATACACATTTGTGTCACTAGCATACAGTAAAGGCACCTCGTAAAGCACCAGCACATCCAACACAACGCAAGCCATTGAACCGTTGCCTTAATGCGTTAGTGTTGAATTGTGTAAGATGAATCTCGTTTACTAGTGCTTGAGTCATAGCTTCAGATTCATAACTGAAATGAATCAATGGTGGTGGTAGTAGAGCTAGATGAAGCAATGTTGTTAACGCCATGCCAGGTTGCTCTAATAGTTTCAAATGTGAATTCAAATTAGAAAACTGTGATGCAGCCGACAACAAACTTACCAGAGTATGGCAAACCAACTGATGACACATGTACATATTGCCGTTGACATTGTCAAAATCTAATTTGACCACGAACATAAAACATATTGTACAATACTTGTCAACACCTTTTGTTTTAGAATTCATTGTTTTTGTCTCGTTGTGTTTGTAGCAGCGTTGACAGCTCGAACACGACCACAGTTTGACATTTAGAGAAGAGGAAGTTGCAGGATGAGAGCATTGTGTGGGCTGGCCTGTATGAATCTACAGCACCAACAGCCGCAACGTAACGGTGTTCAGCGTTTTCATTCATTTGGGTGGGCTGGTGGCCTTACCAGACATTGTAGCACTGAAACAGACTGTCCGGGTACTGCGGCTGGAAGGGCTCCTGGCTCTCGATGGTCCCAAACCACCAGGCGTCATCAATCACAGAGCGGAACCTGTCCCCTGTGGACAGATCACGCAGCCGATCAGACTTACCGAGCGATGACGACATGCGACTTCCTCGTCATCCCCACGGAGGGATGGGTTGTTGGCGCGCGCAGGGTCAACGTGGAGCCATGGTGTGCCCTGCTCAAGGGCACTTCAGCTCATATGTTTGTTGATGTCATAATACGTTGTGAACACACGAGGGTCTTCATACTAACATGACATGCCAGATGGTTTGTTAACACAGAACCATCTGGGGAGCCGTCCATGAAACCATTTAGACAAGGACAGGCACTCTCACAATATATATACGGCCGGTGACAGAATGAACAGGTGATTGTTCATCACTGTTGGTTAACGTCACAACTAGGAAGAGAGAGAGAGAGAGGGGAAGGAGGGGGAGGGGGGAAGAGAGAGAGAGAGGGGAAGGAGGGGAGGGAGAGAGAGAGGGGAAGGAGAGGAGGGGGGAAGAGAGAGAGGAGAGAAGGGGAGAGAGAGGCTGACCTATGCTCCACTGCCTGTTCCTGGCGTTGTCAAAATGCTGCCGTAGGACCAGGAAGTCGATGACATCAGGCATGTCGTGGTACCTATGGCAACACAAAGCGCGCACGTTAGCCGTCATACACCTCAAACTGAGGAGGCGTGTGCCAGAGCACTGGAGACATCCTCATGTCTGAGTGAATGACAGCGAGGCAAGGAGGACACCATGATGAACAGGCCTTGCCTGGCAGACTGGTTAAGGCTCTCTGGTGGGAGAGATTGATCACGTACTTCATAGAGAAGCATCCGCCGGTCAGCTTGCCGGTGTCTGGATCCAGGAAGGACAGCTTAAGACAGCACAGTGTAGGCAAGCCCACCTCGTACTTGATCCCAACTATCTTCATGAGCTCCTGTTCCTGCAATAAACAGAAAAGTTAACCGACCAATCAGGAACAAATAAATACATATTAAAGCCCAGACCACAAGTTAGCCTACCAGTTGTAAACTGAATTAAATACTGTATATAAAAGCACAAACAACCGAAAGCACAAACCATTAAGCTCAATTCATTTTGATCACCTGAAACCATAATTTTCCTCATAAAAGTATTGGTAATATTAAAATCTGAGATGCTGCATAAACCCCATTTATTGATGTCTACACACATTAAACCTCTTCAGCAAAGTAATTTATGCAGTCGGAGCGGTGTACTGAAAAGATTTTCTGTTGTTGCAGTTTCTTTTGTCTTGGATAAAGAACATCCCATGAAATAGAAACTAGCTCTAAACTGATTGTGTGTCTCCGTTAAGTGTTAACTGGAAAAATTAGCAGTTGTGTATACTAGATCTGTGTCAATGGCAATAGAACTATGTGAATTGATTATGCCGTTATAATAAGACACAGTAAAACTAAACCACAGAAAAACACAACGATGAAACGTGACAGTAGAAAAACCTAATCTGTCACCATATACCTGCCGCTAATAACTAACTGGAGAAGCTGTATGTCTCATGGCAATTATTTAAGATATTGCCTTGGCAACAAAGCACAGACCTCTCCTAAGAGAAATGTTGTAAGCCCAAAGCGTCAATCAATATGCTAAACATTGGAGCGGGATCATGTATGTTGGCCTTTTTATTTAAGTAAAAACAATCAATCCAGCCTAATAGTGTAATTTAAATTAAATGGTCCGACATATTGGTCAGACATAAAATGTCTGAAGGATGAATATATCTTAAAGCAGGGATTCCCAAACGTTTCAGCTTGTGACCCCCAAGACTGTGATTTAAGTGATTGAAGCATAACAGACATATTTTTTTTATATAGGCTACATAGCAGATCCATTAACATAATGTAGAAAATAGTAACAATTATGGCTAAAATGTGTTTTTGCTAATAGTTTTTACATTTTATTTGATTTCTGGAAATCATTTTTGAGACCTTCACTCTGTGTCTCACTACTCCCCCCGGGGATCTTGACCCCCACTTTTGGGAAACACTGTTTAAAAAAGGTACAGGCAGGTGAAACGCAAATGTAAATAGTCAAGTATAAGGTTACCCTCAGCTCCATTTTGTGCCATGGCTGTTTCTTGGGGTTTATACTGTAGATCTTCTTCTTTTTGGCCATCTCCACATAAGCTTCATGGCCCTGCCTGAAGTAGTAGAGCTACAGGTGTAGACACACACACACACACACACACACACACACACACACACACAAGACAAGAAAACATTAAGGTGCTTGCTCACTGCCCAGACAAACGCCCACCGACTCCAACCAACATCAACTGTTGGATCCATGTGCGCCGTCAGTCCGTGTTAGTCTGTTGGAGTTTCTAAGAGTTTTGACATGTCCAGTCGGGTCAGGCAGAGTTGTGGAAAGTCTCAGTTTTCTGAGTGTGTTCCCGTGACAACTAGCCGTGCACAATGTTAACGCACACAATTTTCATTGAAGGTTAGCCTATATGACTGTCCATTACTCACGTCACCATCATCTCATTTTCATTCAAGAGCACAGAGAAAGGTGGTAGACGGTCAGTAATGTACCTCATCTCCCATCTGTGGTATGTAAGGACATCTCCGTGGGACCGTGTCTGTGATCCAGGCAGAGGGAAGCCACTCCTCCAGGGTCAGGCCAGCCTCCTGGAGCTCCGCCCTCTGACGGACACAACAACAACAACAACAATATAAGTTACACACCGCTCCTATAGACCTGGTGTAACCAGGCCCAGTGTTCACTTGGTCTGGACACGCTCCATTGGGAAGCGTTTGCAGCCTCCGACTGGGCGTAGATCTCTGCAGCTATCAGACAGCCTATTTGACAATCGACGTAGCTACAACGGTTTTGATCGCCTCATCTAGCTTTTCCACCATTTCAAAACACCCTTGACTTCAACGTCATCTGGTGGCTGTGAAAACTCTTACGCAAACAGGGTTTCCAGACTATAATCTCAGTGAAGATGCAACTGAGAGTAAGAGTCGGGCAGAGCCAGGCTTGTAGACCAGTGTTTTTGGTCCTGGAGACCCACTACTGGCCTGCATGTTGTAGATGTCTCCCTGCTCCGACACACCTGATTCACATAAATGGGTCGTCATCAGTCTCTGCATGAGAGAAACACTCCAATAGACCCGTTTACAGTGTGGAAACACAACGATGACTTATGGAAGTGTACGTGTGCGGTTTGGCAACCGAAGAGTGGCAGAGTGCAACACCTTGTCAAGCGAAAGAGTATCATTAACCATAATAGATCACATGTAATTGCCTGTTATTAATAATATCGATTCCGACAACTGAACCATACAACCAGACATTTTGAGCCCGGTGTTCTGTCGATCTGTCCTACCTTGTCAGATTGTCCTACCATAGCGCAAAATGACAGTTATGGTCTGTCGGTCTGTCCTACCTGGTCAGATTATCCTACCGCAGCAGTAAACTGAATATATACCAGGCCGAAGCAGTTGTAGGATAGTCGAGTAAAAACAACTTGTTTTGAGCTTCCAGGCTAAAACTGAGGAATTGATTATTTGAAGGAAAGATATACATGTAATACTGTGCTAACGGCGAAATAGCGTATGCTACCAATCTGTAACAGGAAATTTACAGCGTCCGTGAAAAAATTATGTCATGACAGTTGGCACAACACAATTTATTTTATTAATTAAAAGACATTGGCCTATACAATTTTAGCACACACAGATTTGCAACGATCTTTTGCGTTTCTATCTCCAAAAGTATGATTTTCAATACGCTAAAGAACAAAAACTAAAAGCTTTAGAAGTTTAGTTGCAATAACAGCTTTATAATCCAGATATATAATTTGCAAATGGCCGAAGACCCAACAAACCTTCCTCTTCTCCTTTGGCTTCTTCTTTGGTAGCGCCTCGTCTTTCTCGGCCTTGTCCTTCTTCCTCTCCTTCTTCCCCTCCTTCTTCCTCTCCCCATCCTCCTCGGAGCCGCTGCCTTTCTTCCGCACCTTCACGCCCTTCTTGGGCGGCTCCAGGTTGATCCCTGCGTCGGCCGTCCAATCCGAGTAGTCGCTGGAGTAGTCGCTGTGTGTGTGGAGCGGCAGAGACGTTAAAAGGCGCACGCTCCTGAATCCGCCCCAAAATGTCCGCCACTGATAAAACGCAGCTGTATGGTGAGGGGTAGAGAATAGCGCGAGGCTACTGGGGAATACCGGAGTGTTACTATGGGGATTTAAAGGTGCCCTCCACACTTTTTGTGTGTTTCAGTTGTGTGTCCCCCCCAAACACAACTGTCCACTAAAGTGTGGGAGAATATATTAGCAGGGTAGAGCGTGGTATGAATAGAGGGATGGAAATGCATTGAATCAACTAAGAGGGCAATTATGAACACTAGTCAAACATATAACCATCAATGGTTAAATGTACAGCCTGACAATGTTGTTATATTTATCCACTAGTGCTAAAGTGGGTGAAAAGTAAAGTAGGGTGCTTTAAAGAAACATTCTGTGTGTATCTGTTTGCTTGTATTTTAAATACCGTATTTTCCGGCGTATAAAACGAGTTTTTAACCCAGGAAAATCTTCTCAAAAGTCGAGGGTCGTCTTATACGCCGGGTGTCGTCTTATAGGGCGGTGCTGAAAACGTCCGAGCCGGACTGGAGAATCTGCGGTCGCGGCATACTGTCGGGGGAGCTCAAAAGCGGCCGCATCCCCATCGTATGCGGCGACCGTATGACCGTTTGAAAGCAGCAAGGGCGGTGCTGTACAAGTACGGTAGAACGGAAGAACCGTACGGGACGCCAGGGGTATGGAAAAAATAGATAGATCGCCGCTGTGCCCAGAAAAACGGCTAGTATATCCCAAACTCTATATTTTAACTGGAAAAGTTGGGGGGGTCGTCTTATACACGCAGTCGTTTTATATGCCGAAAAATACGGTATATGTTTCTGTGTGCATGTGTGTGTTGTGTACATGTTTGGGTTTAATAATACATATTTCTGTGTCTGCTTGTTTTTTTAAGTAAATATTTGTGTGCGTGCGTGCGTGCGTGCGTGCGTGCGTGCGTCTGTTCCCACCTGGAGCTGCTGTGGTCGTCGGGCCAAGGCTCCCTTGCCTCCTCGTCCTTCTCCTTCTCCTCCTCCGAGGAATGTCCGTTGACTTGTCGCACCTCCACCTCCCCCTGGCAACACACGTGACACGTTAGCCACTACAAACAGCCCCTGTTAGCTACCGTTACCTAGCGCTGTTCACCCATACGCATCCACAAACATGGCCCCAGTTAGCTACCGTTAGCTAGCGCTGTTCACAACCATATGCATCCACAAACATGGCCCCAGTTAGCTACCGTTAGCTAGCGCTGTTCACAACCATATGCATCCGCAAACATGGCCCCGGTTAGCTAGTTAGCTAATGCTGTTCACCCATAAGTCATGCAATGGTCCCTGTTAGCTACCGTTAGCTAGCACTGTTCACCCATAAGTCATGCAATCACAACCATGGTCCCTGTTAGCTACCGTTAGCTAGCGCTGTTCACCCATACGCACCCACAAACATGGCCCCAGTTAGCTAGTTAGCTAATGCTGTTCACCCATACGCACCCACAAACATGGCCCCAGTTAGCTAGTTAGCTAATGCTGTTCACCCATACGCAATCACAACCATGGCCCCTGTTAGCTACCGTTAGCTAGCGCTGTTCACCCATAAGTCATGCAATCACAACCGTTGCGCTGTCTATCTGAACATGCTGTTCATTGAGAATGCCCGGGCATGCCAGCTTGATATCGCACAGCGTAAAACCTGAAGGGTGCGCTAATGAAGTAAGTTCAACTTCATCAATGTATGACTACAGATCCACCAACGCACTTATCCGCTGGCGTCACCAATAATGCTTTCATCGTTGCTGTTTGACTTGAAATGACAATCCATAGCTTAATAAAACAATGCATATGCCTTGATATTATCCTTGCAGTCATTAAATGCTTTTCTGTGGGCTACTCCTTTGGCATCAGTGATGCAGCGCATTCCGCTGTTGCCGTTTACATTTAGAAATGCTTCAAAATACTAGATGGCTAACAGACATCCCAACTCTCCCGGAGGTTAGCGACAATAACTCCCGGAAATGAGTTACAGCAGGTTGGGATGTCCGTTTTGACCACTCTGCATTGGGACCCGGTGCTCACAGTAAAAGACCAGTCAAATCAAGTCCAGTGCAATGCGTTGGTAGCAGCAGGTGTAGAGGAACACAGTAAGGTGTAATTACATTTGATCTAGTGGTTTTTTTATGTCACTTCTCCGGGGATAACTAACAGTTTGTCTAATCTAATTTGCTGCGCTGGTTTACGGCGGATTGAAGGCACGTTGGAATGAGGCCCATGCGATTTGACGTGGTGTGTCATGGCTCTGGCTAATCTTTAAATATGAAATATTGTGTCTCAACACAGCACCCACCACAGGTCATAGGTCACAGTGTTTTGCTACAAAATGGGATTCTAACTTTAAAATACGCTCCTCAATTTGGAATAACATTTTTTTTTTTTTTTTTTACATACTGTAAAAAAAAAAAAAAAATTTAAAAAATGTTCATGGCCATGTGTTTCCGTGGCAACGATATAGCCACCTCCGAGGTGCTGTCGTCATCTTCGTCCGCCACCTCGGCGCTTTGGCGACTCGTCTCCTCCATGGCGGCGCGCGTTTGGTAACCGTGGTTGCCCAGGCTCCGCCTCGCCTCATCGACAACGCCCTCAGACGTGGGCTGGACCTGGGAGACAGAAACAGACGTCGTCAGGGTGAGTAAAGGGGGAGATGGCGTGGGGGGAATTAGAAGGTTTTACAGCTGTAAAAAGTAGCGGCAGTTGGAAATTAATGTTGACAAATCTGTAAGAGACCACATCACATTTCATGTGTGTGTGTGTGTGTGTGCGTGCACGTGCGTGTGACCCCTTTACCCTGCTCTCCTTGGGGAGGGAATGAATGGTGCGCCTCCTCCTCTCCGAACGGTAAATATTGATTTCCTCTTCCCCTTTCGCCTCTCGCCAGGTCACCTGCCTCCTACACCCACACACACACACGCACACAAACACGCGTGCACGGGACAAATGTAATAGTGAAATTCCTTAGTGTGTTGTGTTAGTGTGTGTGTGTGCATCTGTGTGTGTGTGCACCTGCATGTGTGTGTGTCTACCTGTCCGGGCATGTGCTCGTGTGTGTGTGTGTAGTATGTGCATGTATGTGTGGGTGCGTGCGTGCGTGCATGCGTGCTACCTGACGGTGGCGTGCTCCAGCTCGGGCACTAGGACCCTGCGGCTCCATGCCACCAGGTCGCGCTCTGTGGCCATCTGGCTGCGGGGGGCGTTGCTGTGCATCTGACGCACCCCCTCGATCTGGCCACTGCGGCGCAGGCCCACGTTGGGGGGGGAGGGACCCTCTGTGGGGGAGCCCACTGACCCTGGGGGTGGCGGGGAGAGAGAGGGGGGAGGAAGAGAGATGGGGATGAAAAGAGAGTGTGTGCATGTACGAGCGTTTGTGTGTGTGCGAATGTGCACGTGCGTGCGTGCGTGCGTGCGTGCGTGCGTGCGTGCATGAGCACCTCTGCTAGCTCTGCGGTTCACAGCAGCAGCGGTCGGGGGGTCGCCACTGCCCAGCCTCTGGTCCTGGGCCTGCTGGAGCCTCTGGATCATGGTGTCCAGGGGACTGTGGCCGTCCACGGCCTGCTCACTGACCACCTGGTTCAGACCTGAGTCAGCAATAGAGAGGGAGGGGAGGTGGTAGGATAGGGCGAGAGGAAGTGAGGGAGGGATGAAAAGAGATATAGAGAGGGGGAGAGAGAGGGAGTGAAGGAGAGAGGGAAGGGGGAGAGAGAGAGACAAGGGGGGGGAGGGGGGAGAGAAGAGAGAGAGATACAGGAAGACCGGTTTTAACTATTTCTTTTTCATTTCAGGTTAGTTATTTGGTTATTTTCTACCATGAGTGCACTGTAGAGCAGACTTGCATTCCTTCTTATTGCCTCACTCAAGTTTAACTAGGACTGTCATCAAACGCAACGTAAAGTAAGCTATATATATATATATATATATATATATATATATAAAAACGCATACGCTTGTACACAGATGCGTGCTGGTCAGTTTAGCAAATGTTCCCGTTGCCATACGGAAGCCATTGTGTCAACTCTGCTCGAGTCTCAACAGCTGGGCGGATGGCAGATCTAGCGGACACCGTGGAGACATCAGCGTTTAAAGCACTCAGTCGTGTGGAATAACCGCTTCAGCTAACGCACAGCTGCACGACGAGAAGATAAATGGCATCACGAGACATGTCCAAGGTCTAAACTGTTGTAATTATATATGGATATATGAAATTAATGGCCTCTTTCTTCTGTTTATTAGTGCTACGTCACGTAAGTGACTCGTGCTGAACATCTGATAAATAGGGCCCTCGTCAGCGTTAGCAGGAAGTGGGTAGTACATTTTCATTGGCTGTTACAGAGTTCATCACATTCTGTAAATTGGTTTAAACTAGTACTGTTCCAGGCACACTGAGTGACGCACTGTTTGTCGTCCGCACGCCTCAGACTCTAAGCAGTCAAATAAAAGTACAGTAAAGGCTGGCTGCTGGACCAGCCGCTGATGGTATTCGTCCCTTGTCACACCAATGGCCATCACCGCCCCTAAACCCCGCCCCTAAGCCTGTCACACCTAGTAACTGTAACTAGGTTGGACAAAACAGTGTAGTAGACTTCATCTTATTCTTTTTAAGAGATATTTCCCATGATTCATAGGGCAGCCTAATTTCACTCACTGTGAAATTCAATTAAAGAGATAGGAAAGAGGTTACAAGGTGCAGAAATATTCCCAATATATTGCAGAGGGATATATTTAATATGCATC
>JAODUK010008599.1:0-30868 GCA_027564635.1 Typhlichthys eigenmanni | reverse complement strand
CTATAATCTAGTGTTTCTACACTGCCCTGGCTTTGTAATAAGGAACACAAAGCGGTGCAGGCCGCACAACACTGTGTGTTACCAATGTGGGTGACAGATTCTGAGGGAGCACCCTATGGCATCGACTGGATTTCTATATTATCAAAAATGTAGCTATCCGATTAATCGAAAAGATTATCGATAGATTAATCGACCAAAAAAATAATTGTTTGGTACAGCACTAAAGGGGGCAAAACAAAGGAGGCAACGAGGGGAGGAGGGGAGACAATGGGGGGAGGAGGGGAGACAGCAAGGGAAGGTAGTCTAAACAGGCATTTCCTTCGCCAGGCTACAGAATGGACAGGAGAGGTTTGGGTTTGTGTCCTAATAAGACAGCCGATCCACCTCATTAGGTGCCACTAGTGGTGGCCAGGTGGTTGCCATGGCGCAGGGCGATGCTGGCCGGGCTCGTCAGAGCCCTGAGGGGAAGACAATAACAGAAGGGCTGCTTAAGGGCCCTGGAGACAGACAGCCCTCTACAGCCGAGTGGACACAACAGCCCGTACAAAGACAAACACAACTCAACCCACTCATGACGCTTTACAGGCACACACACACACAAGTGTGTTGATTAACCTGCAGTGCTCACACACGGAGGGTGGAGAACTAGCAGACAATAAAGTATGCTATGCTACACGCAGCCCATTGAGAATGTAAACAAAGAGGTTACTACAAAGAAATATATACAGACAGGAATTGTATTTTAACATATTCTCCATTTTGGGTTTTGGGTCTCTAAACATACATAGTACAGTTAAGTATCACTAAGTAGATCGTAAGATACTGTATATAATCCCCGTTATTTATGTTTTAATGTCTAAACATGCATAGCAGTTAACATTTTACCTATATTTTACAGTATATTACCCGTACCAATGTTTTTCTATCTAAACATGCATAGTGGTTAAGGGATACATCCCCATGACCAACTGTCCAGACACTTACATGTCCTGCACAACAATGTACTGGTGCGGCACCAGGCCGTCGATGCCGTTGTGGCGGCCCTCCCACCAGTCCTCCGACGCCCGCTGGTACAGCAGCAGAGAGGCGCCCTTCTTGAAGGACAGCTCGCGAGCGGAGCGCCCGGCGTAGTCGAACTTGGCGATGGCTTCGATGGGCTCCCCCTCTGCCAACAAGAGTCAGGTTGAGTCGGTCAGCTGTTCCGCTAAACACAGACGTCTGAGCAGATAGGTGTGTGATGGAACTGGAATAATGGCACTCCCGCTAGACGTGCCGCGGACCCTTCACAGGTTAGGGTCTACCCTTAGGTTGGCAATCACTGGTGACCGAGTTTTATGGACAAGCAACGAGAGCAGCTGCTAGTTAGTTATTTTAGCGGTTGTCAATAGCAACCAAGCTTTTTACGATACCAGGCTGGGGCCACAGCTGGCCCTGGGGGGATTTATCGGGGGCATATCTATAGATGTTGGCCAGAGTACATGGCTATGCTTCAGGGCATGTCATGCATGGCATGCATGGATCATTGGTGAGAACTGACGCCTGCTCAGCGCCTGGAGAACAACAGCAGCTTATGGCATGCTGTCTGTTACGTAGTGGACGTTAGCCATGAACCGCTGCATGAAATGCTCTCAGCCGCATTATTTACCATTATAAAATGATGGCGCTATATTTACACAGGAACAGAA
This sequence comes from Typhlichthys eigenmanni, assembly GCA_027564635.1. Lineage (NCBI taxonomy): Eukaryota > Metazoa > Chordata > Actinopteri > Percopsiformes > Amblyopsidae > Typhlichthys > Typhlichthys eigenmanni. The sequence goes on along the minus strand of JAODUK010008599.1, from coordinate 29,183 downwards.
CCAGCCAAACCTCCACACCCATGTGAATGCACAACTGCAACCCACACCTAAAAATAGCTACCTTCATTCCACCCGCCCTCCTTTCTCCTCCTCTCAGCTCTATTTTCCAGCCAAAGATCCTGTTCAGGCAGACAGGAGGTCCCTGGACAGCAACCCCCCCTCCACCCCCCCCCCCTCCCAACCCATCCCCAAGCAGGTCTATCTTTAACAGCGGGGAGAAAAATAAATGTCCGAAACCCGTATGGACCGCGAAAGTGCCACAACGCATCTATCGCAGGAGCCCAGATGTAATTCCCGGGATGATGATGAAATCGTGAATCCGCACGCACACCTCTAACAATCCTGGTGCACTGCTCTTTCCTGCTTCCTCTCTATATCCTCCTTGACAGCTTAGATGTGATACATACAAGCAGGTGTTTAACGTGTGCTTTAATTGGCCCCCTCCACTGTGCACTGTGATTGATATGGGAGATATGTCTCAAACATCCACTGTCATTCTGCTTTGTGGTTTAGGGGACTGCTAAACCTGGACACCGCGTTATGAGCATAAAGTACAGTATAGAGAATAGTGTAGCCCTCTGCTTAACCTTGTCCACTGCACCTACAGCACTGTATTACGATGACCGGTACAGAAATACTGCGATAAACACATCTTATGAAATAAACATTCCGTCTGTATTGCTACAGCATGCATAAAGCTTATGTAAAGTGATATAAGCTACAGTAAAATCAATATGCGAGTCAGTTCACCTCTGACCTTGCAGTCACTTTGATATAACAGGGGTATCAATGCGCTCATAGAAAATGAGTAATGATATCCTAACAACAGATATTCTGGCTTCCGTGGCTTGACAGCTAGGTAATGCATGTCACTGCTGGAGAGAAATGCTTACTACAGACAATATGATACAGCTGCAGACATGAAATCATTCTTTTCTTTCCCTTTCTCTCTCACTCTCTATCTCTCTCTCTCCCTTCCTGTCTCTCTTGTACACACTTCTTCACTCTACACACAAAGATATCATATAATATTTTGAGTCTTTAAAATGTATGTTTTGACCATCGTGGCCCGCCACTACAGAATATTGCATTGTCACTGCATGGACTATTTACGAGTTCTTTTCAATGCAGTTCAGAAGCGGGTCAGAATCACATTTCTTCCAGGCATGGCTCAGACATGCTGTAAGAGGAATGGTGTGTATCTTGTAACGTTCAAAATGTCAGTTTCTAATTAGCAATGTATTTCTAGTGTGTCGGCGAGGAGACATGGCAGCTGGACAGAACAGAGTAGTACAGATGTTCAAGTGGAGAAGAAGTCTGCTTTTGTGTCTCATGTCCAAATGACATCATGGAGATTTCAGAAGAATAGGCTGACCACAGTTAAAGACTCCACAGGGAAAAGCTCGGCCAGCGGGCTCTCCCTTTCCAAAAGCAAGAGAAAAACAGACTAAAATATAGGGAAGGAAAACATTTTTATCTGCCATTCATGTCCATGGAAGCTGACATCTGTGTTTCAGGCCAGGAGCACTCACCGTCCTCACTGGTGTGCGTCTCAGTCCCACCCTCATTGTCCACCTCCTCCAGGGCTCCGTGCTCGCTGTAGGGGCTCTCACTGAGGGGGGAGAGCATGCAAACCATTAGGGTCACGGGGTCACAGGGGTCAGGGGGTCACCCGATGTCCAAAGAGACCAGTGAAGAGCAATAATTATCTCGCCGTGTTGTCAGCGAAGTGATTGGAGCCTTGCATTGAGGCTCGCAGCTTCAACAGCGTGAAACAGCAGTGATGCTATAGCTCACAGACCCTGAGTGTGTGATTGGGCCTTGTTTGAAAAGCCCATCCTCCCCACTGGCATAAGGCTGAGCGACTGGCCTCTACAGAGATTACTGTAGCACAGAAGCTAGCATTTCTTCTGAAGCTAACGCGCCACCAACCACCCTCCTCCAATGCAACGGAAGGGAGCCAAGACAACAAATCTCCCCATAGCTTGATTGCTTCACTGGGGAACATGGCCTAGCTATGTTCAGTGATTAGAGAGAGAGAGAGAGAGAGAGAGAGAGAGAGAGAGAGAGACCTGCTTACAGATGTGGTGCTTTAACGTCTGACAGCCTAGACTGAAGACAGAACTCCGGTACGTGCTGTAATTCACCTACTCGGCCTCTCCTGGCCAAGTGACCTCCCTGCACTTATGGGGCTGTGGTAATTAATATGATTGCTTTGGCTCGTCTCGCAGTGCAAAGGCTCGTCTGAAACCCGCCCGGTCATGTCGCAGTGTTTGAACACACACGGCTCATCACTCAACAACATGACACCAGTGAATGGGCTACACCTGTAGTGTTAGTCCCAGAAAATACAACTGGGTGCCTGTGTTGCATTCACGGAACCGAATGGATGCAGACATCCACCGTTTACCTCCCGGACCAGCCACCTATACAGCTTACTTAGTACATGTGCAACGCTTTGTGACCTCATCTCACTGTTTTCCATCTGCGTTCTTCCTCTGGGGATCACCTATGACCTAACCCGTGCACGCATTTCCTCACAAGCTGATGAGTACCCTGGAGACGTGCACGTCACACGTGTGTTCTGTGGCATGTGGCCGTTGAGCTAAAACTACATCTGGAATATCAAGCACATCAAAATAAAGATGACCTAAGCTTTAAATTATTAATACTATTTATATTCTCCCCACATTAAATACTCTGGACCCCCTGTACAAGGCTATGGGCCAGACTGACTGAAATCCAAAATAAACAGTGCTAAATTGCATGGGCATTGTATAATATTGCACGTGTAATTTTAGTATGCATTACGGGTGATCAATTAAGAATTATTGCGTAAATGACAACCGCTATATAAATGAGACGTTTGTATATTTTAATAGTTTCCTGCCGTGAGCGCAAACGCAAATTCAATACGATCGAATTAGAGGTGTGGGTGGAAATGACTAATAAACATATTGGTGCGCTACAGCAGAGACGTGACGTAACAGGAAAAACCACCATAAGGCCGGGACAGTATCTGTGAGAAAGTTAATGCCGTAGGTCAAACAAAGATGAAAGATGGCAAGATTTAGTCCTTATGTTCTGTTTGGGGTCTGTGAGATCCCATATACAGTATATATGTGTGTGTGTTCTATGTGTAACTGTGTTCTATTTGTAACTGTATGTTGTCCTGCACATTTGCACTTTGTCTTGGCCAGGTCGCCGTTGTAAATGAGAATGTGTTCTAAATCGGCCTACCTGGTTAAATATAGGTTAAATACAATAAAATACATATATTAATATGCATTATGTTATTTTTTTTCTTGCTGTTATTTAGGGTAGGCTATAGTTATTTCAAAACAATGTGTAACGTCCACAATAACAACACACACCTACAACCCGCCACCCATCCACCAACACACATGCACACTTACAGACCTTATTCCCATGTTATACAGTATTGTACACTGTAAGTGCTGGGAAGCAGATATATAAATTGTTCATGCAGGTGTACTAGATTATTCTAAGGAAAATAATGTATCTCAGTCCCAACCAGAGCCTACTTGGCGGGTTGCACCTTCCTTTCAAACATATTAAATATAGATGCTGTCGCAATCACCTGCAATAGCTTTTAGGCTTGATGGCTTAATGCATTAGCATGTTCCCTTCCCATTATTTTTCACATTCACATTGAAATGCCCCAAATTGCATATTCATTAAAAGGCAAACGTACCAAATGAACAATACGTGCTATCTTTGCACTTGAAAGACATGATCCATCCATGTACACCGTTAGTAGATCAGCTTACGCGTTACTTGTGAGTGATATAAAGTTTTTACTCACGCAAACCTTTAGTAAATCTGGCCCTATATGAAGTAGAATGTCGCGCACACACACACAAATATATACAGTGTGTGTGTATTATCTATGTGTATCAAAATCAGTAGCATTAAGCATTTAGTCTGTCTCACCCAGGAGCAGACATTCATTGTAGCTGCTTGCCTACTAGAGCTGAGCGATGAATCGTTTTCAAACCGAAATTGCGATTTGAACCAAAGCATGCGATTTATATGCGCATCTGACCCAGTTTCTTTTGTAGCGTCAATGGTTGTATTTGCATGCCGTCACCCTTGTTTGGCGGTAATTCTAACTAGTCAGCGCGGTGCTCCTACCAGTCATGCTCTGAAATTCAAGACGACTATTTCTATGGTACGTAGCCTACACGGCACGCCCACCACCAACAACACGTGAAACACAACGGAACACAATAGTGGGAGCTCTGCTGAAAAATTGCCTCCGCTTAGCTAGAAGCAACGTCGAAAAATGTAGGGTAATCAATCACAAAGAAAAGCAAAGAGTGTACTGTATGGAGTGCCTGATGTTGTGGTTGTTTCCGAGGAAGTTGGCGACATTAGCACGCTTGTATGCGGCCGTTCAACTATTGTGCAAGCCAAATCAACGACAATAGAGACTTTAACAAGGTAGCCAGCGTCCGGTTCACATAGACGCAATAAACAGTATGACCTACTCTTTTACTGAGATGAACAATGTTATTCCAAATGCAAACGGTGAAGGTAACTCCGTGGTCGGACATTCGTCACGGCAATGAGAACGTTACAATCTTAGGCGGAGCTAAATCGGAGCTAGATCATGTCCACGAAGTTATGTGTGCTGCATCTGTGTATAGCAGCGTGCATAACCGGCTTTAATTCTGACTGATGGGCAGATCACCCATAAGCGCCATAAAACCAAAAGAACAGCGACCATAAAGGTGCACAGACACTGGAACAGTGGAAATATAGTTCCAGCAGGGGAGTTCCTAGGATCGAACATTTGGGGGGGGGTCTCATGAATAGACAAAGTGCCTGCTAAATCACTAATTTCACTGTGTAACAAGACAGGCTGTGTATTTGTTCAATCTCTACAGGCAAGCCATGAAAATGTAATGTTAGAGATCTTAAGCGTTGGCTAAAATATAATAATCCTAATTATTTTTATTGATTATTTTAGGGATGATGAAATGCCATTTAGGTGTGCTTGAGCACATCTAAAAATAGTCTAAAATTGACGAGGTGCACAGACTGCTGTCACATGTCCTAAAATGCAATAAAGCCATGCTTAAACAAATGAATCCTGTATCTTTATGCTCATCTTTCATTTAAGTATAGAGCAGTTAATATTTATCATGTGGTAATGCTCCATCACATGTTTAAAATATGTTACATATATATTTAACTTAAATCTTGACTTTAAAATAATATTGAAAAGCAAATCTCAATTGCAATATCTGTCAGAAAAATCACAATGAGCTTTTTCCCCCCCAAAATCGTTCCGCCCTATTGCCTACAGTGCCTGTAATACACATACACATACAATGATATCCCCTTTACAGTTATTTGTAAGTTATTTGTGTAAGTGTTGTTAAATCTTCATTAATAAATTACTAAAGTAGATATGATATTGATGTCATGACACACCCCTTTATAGGGGTTACTGGCAAGTGTATGCACGTGTGTGTGTGTGTGTGTGTGTGTGTGTGGCGGGGGGCTTACCAGTAGTCCCCTCCGGCCATACACTTCTCGTAGACAGGCCCGTCCAGCTCCTTGGCATCGGGGAAGATGGTCTCGTGGTGAATGATGATGGTCTTGACGATCTCATTGACATGGGCCTGACAAGACACCTGGTCCTGGCTGTCTGGTGTGGGCATGAGGGTGGGCCCAAAGCAGATGGCCAGGTTGTACGAGTCCATCATGTTCTCGTCGCTGTACCGGGACAAGCTGGGACAGGACGGGACAGGTCACAACACTGAAACTTAAAGGCTGTCCTGAAGGGCAGCAGGCTGAATCACTATTGAAACACAAGCACTGTAACATAGTACCGAATAGACATACTTATATTGACATATTATAGATCAAAGCAGTATATTAGTACATTTGTGTAAATGTCATTCTGTACATCTAGTGGTTTTACTTCCATGACCTAAACATCTGTGAATTAAAAATACGACCGTGGTCATTAACATTAGGTTTGTAATGGTCTACCACTGTTGAGGTGTGGTCAACTGACCCACTAGGCACAGCCATGTACAAGGTTGAATATATATCACACTTACTGGTTTAGGAAGGCAAAGAGGTAGCGCATGACAATAAGCACTGATCTCGGTATGGTCAGGAGGATCTTACGAATATACAGGGCTCTCTCATACAGGTTTTCTATTCCTACAAGAAATACATGTGTGAGTGAAATACAATAAAAGTCACCTATAATATATCATATAGTACATGTCTTAATAAAGTACATTATTTAGTTACTCCTTGAATGTATTATAGCATTGCAAATAGATCGTGTGGGTGGCTGAAGGGGAGGAGGAGAATGACATGCTGTCAGTTTTCAAGCCAAAACAATGCTGCTTTCAACCACAAAGACACCAATCGAATGTAGTAATAAATATTTCGTATTCATTTGGTCCCTGGTTTAATATAGCGCATGTGCATTTGACATGAAAAGCAGCCTGGTAAAAGATTAGGGTTACATCCAGGAAACACTTGTCTTCATCACTTCTCTGCTCAGCGCTGGTTCCAGCAGCAGTCTAACAGAGCCACAGATTGAATGGCTCTCTGCCTGATCGTGCCCACTCAATGACAATGAGTGTCCCCGGGGTATAAATAGAAAGGCATATTAAGCGGAGCCAATTACTTATCACACACTAGTCTGCGGGGAAATCGTGTGTGTGTGTGTGAAAACTGTAGCAGTGTCTAATGGAGAGGTTAGTTATCTGAGGGGTCAGAACCCTCCCAAGGAGTTGTGAGAGGTTGCTTCTTGGGGGGCAGTCATAAACTATAAATATATTTTTAGGATTCCTAGGTTCAAAGGTTCAGTGTGCTAAAAGCAGTGGAGCTGTACAGTGTGGCTCTATGTCTCAATCTGTTAGACAAGATGAGATGTGGGAGGAGCAGGACATCTTTCCTCCTGCATTCATCACGAGTAAACAAGGCGGAAATGAAGTATAGTACTGTCTACTGAGGCAGGATGTTGCAGACTAAATATTAATGATAATATATGATCATTGTTCAGCGTGGAATGGGTCTAATAATGCATTGTGGATGTGGCTCTTTAACCCCTACCTTTTTCTTCCATTACGCAATCTCTCTGCCTCGCTTTGTTTAGCTGCGCTAGAGCCAAGTGGCTGGCTGCTAAAAATAGTCCCGTCACCCTCCAACCAGATTGTGACTTTTGGGATTATGTCTTTTGGGGAAACTGGAGATGTACTGTATTTTATCTTACATGAGCACCGAACTAGGTTTCTGCTAGAAGAGGTTCTATTTAAAGGCCAACCGCAATACACACATGTATACATCAGGATGTACTGTACGTATGCAAACTCAGTTATGCACACGCACGCACGCACACACACACGCATGCACACACACAAATATCCTCACAGCAAAGTGACCTACAATGCTGCACTTAAAAAAAAAAAAAAATCTATTTAAGTGAGAATGCTTTATGATGGGCAATATAAGTTCCATGTGAAATGAGCAGGTGGCTGAATAAAGAGCTGGTAAGGAACAAGGCCTGTATTCTAGACACGGCAATGTTCAACCAGGGAATGCTGATTGCTAGTGTACGCCAATATAATACATACATAGCCCAAGTAAAACATGCACAAACACAAATACACACACACACACACTCAAGGCCCGGTTAGGGTTTCACGGTATTTCACTGTCCCTTGTAATTGTTTTCTTTTGTTCCGCTAAGATTAGACCATGGCCCATAAAGAGATGACTAAACTGAGTGACTCGGGGCAATTCATTTATCCATCTATTCCCCTTGACCTTCCACTGTAGACGCATCACTGTATTGTACAGACCTCTCAGTGTTTGCTGTTAAAACATTCCTCCACAATACAGTATGGATGGACATCTTTGTGTGACTCACAATGGATAATACCCCTCTGCAGCACTGAGTCATACATATACTATGAGTAGCATTCGCACACACAGACAGTTACATGGGGAATCATGTTGACGCAAATACCGCAGGCAGATAATAATAATGTTTAGGTGTTGTGTCGTTTAAGACACCTGCAGTCTAATAGTCCACTATACTGTATATATGGCACAGACATATAGTCTAGAAAAGAGACTATTACTATTTGGTCAGTTAGCTGCTTTAATCAAACAAGATGTCTTGATAAAAGAGCAGCTGCTTACTTATACAGGAGAGCAGGTCGTTGAACCTCTCTTTGGGGAAGAGCGGATTCTCCAGCCCCCTGAAATAAAGCTTTAGAACGCCAGCCACAGAGTTCATGTCATGGTTGTTCTCTTCGTCCGTCAGAGGGTCGTTACCTAGGTGACAGAATGGTCATTAGGTCAGTTGGGTAACCTAATTATATAATTGAAAATATACCCATAATATCAATGGGAAATATTTATGAATAATAATCCCAGATATACCTCTCTCAAAAGAGTTCTTGATGTCATTGACTTCCAGTTGAGAACCTGACACCCGGAATATTCCCTGATGTTGGAGGCCTACAGACGATGAAAAAGGGCGTCAAATGAAATAACCCTCAGGACAAACAGTCTCCTCTACACGAACATGCACATCCTGCTGGCTAAGCCCCCTCACTTTTCTAATTAGGGATCATGTATGTGTGAGGCAGACCATAATGAGGTTTTACTAGAGGGTCGTCCAGATGGGATTAGGGTTTAATAAGTGGCGAGGTCAGAGTTCAGGACGACGCATAATTAGGTGGCTGTCACATGGTGGCTGCTCATTAACATGCAGCAGATGACCCTGCAACCCTGACATGTCATTACTGTCACGCCTGAAACGCATTAAGCCTGCTCCTTGAGATCCTTTGTTATATTTGGCTAAAGCATTACTCAAAAACACCATAGGGTCATGGGATAGGTAAGGTTGGGAATTATATTCAACTCTGACTTTATCTAATTTATTTCTTATTTGCCTTTGATATCGGAATTGCACTTTTTTCTTTAGAGTTACTTTTCCACCTCATTATACATGATGGAATCTGGTGACAATGACGATAAAATTTTTTTAAAAAAAACATTTGCTCTTTGGTCTGTTTTTCAGATGGGAAGAAAAAAAAAGGTTGAAACATTCATCACATTTTAATAACAGAAGAAGCCAATGCCATCCAACTCACCATACAAATTTATGAAACGAATGCAGCTTTCAACCACACGAGGGATAGCTTGCCCAGAGTCCTTTGTACATGAATGAAACACAAATTGTCAGGTCATGGACAATATTTTGTTTCTACATGCAAATAAAAAGATATATGTAAACCAGTTCCATGCACATGCAGGTAGGACAGGAAGAAAAGGTTATGCTATACAGAAATGTTACTGAGACAGACTGTTCGGACCTTTGCAGATGCTGTTCACAGTACACCCAGTATCATACTGTAATGCCTGAATCATTTCTGCATCGTATTAAATGTGCGAAAATAACTAATTGGTCACGCTAATCCTGTTTCAGCTTGACGTACTTCACTTAACAATGTGTGTCTTCCAATACAAATATTTTATTTATGGTCTATTAGGACCAACCTTGGAGTCTTGATAAGTAAACTAAACATAAACTTCCACATGCAACATGGACAAGATCTTTCCACCAGCCGTCTGTTCGGGTTTGGCTAGGTGCTGTTGGCACATGTTTTAATGATCCAATGAACACGTTTACTGGCGTGTACACACACACACGGTAACCATGCCAATATAGATTGTATACCATCCAGACTGGAGCTGTGATGGGGCGATGCCCAGGTCTGATTCTGCAAGATTATGTAAGACTATCAGATCTGATATATGAGACTGGGTGGACTTGTGTTTCCAATCTGTTCAATGCCATTTGAGGAGGCTGGAGGTCGTTCAAAGTTTGAGAATTTCCCCCAAACACAGTACACAGTAGACACATTTACATGTATTATTGTAGGCAAATCGCTGAGAATGATTTTAGTGAGATGCAAACATTTAGGCTGAGGTATGTAGTCTGTCTGAGTCATCTCAAAGCTTTTAGTTGGTACGCCATAAACACAGTTCTCATGCCACAACAGATGCAGCAGCGCTGGGAAGGAGGCAAGGCAGGGAAGCACAGACCACCCGAGACCCCTAGAGGACGCTACCTGATGTCGAGCATGTGAGTTCCTTCGCCCCCGGCTACAACGGGTTGTTGGCCGTGCCAGAGAGAGAGAGAGATAGAGATAGAGAGAGAGAGAGAGAGAGAGAGATTAGGATTACAGAAACCACCCACCAAATCTTATTGAGGACACTGACTCTCTAGTCAGTTCTGGCGTGAAACCGAAAGGAAGCTACAGCGACCTGACAAGGCCCAGGACACAGAAAAGGGGGATGGCAGCACCCCTTTATCGCACTGACAACCTTCCATGGACTTGACATTTCCTCTGCTGCTTTCACTGGCTGAAAGCTTGAGAGAGAGAGACAGGTAGAAATAGAGAGAGAAGAAGAGAAAGAGAGAGAGAGAGAGAGAGAGGAAGAGAGAGCCTGTCTCTGCCACAGCCAAGCAGCACAGTGGTTCCGTGTCAGCAGTGACTCAGAAGGTGGTTTGGAGGAGACAAACGTTCACCCCTTCCTCGTAGTCTTCACTACACGCCTCCTGTCAATGCCTCCTCATGTGAGACGCAGTGTGAGGCTTCCAAAAGCCTGCCTTAGCATAAATATGTTGTGTTTTCGCGTTGCCAGAAGTACATAGTGAGGTGAAGACGTACCCATGAAGGCTGAGGATCCCATTAATAACCCCAGATAGCCAGAGCAAACCTAATAGATCATTAGTGGGAAATGAGTTCTCTAGTGGCACAGGATGCAGATTGGTACCTTGATAAAGGACTCCAAATTGCCATTAAATAATCTAACATTAAATACAGAGCGTGGTCTAGCCCGGCGGGACCTAGGGAGGGTTTTGGTCTGCAAGTTTGAAGGCCTGGAACATAGAGAGTGTGCTTTAGTGAGCCTAAAGGAATTAGAAGACATTTATCTTAGTATTTTATTGGAGAAGATCCCATCTAATAACATCTCAGTGAAAGATTATAGGTTTTGGTTAGTTTAGTGTGTGCATGTGGTGCCCCACAAACCGACCTCATATTCTGAAAGTTCTCAACTTGAGTTGAGCAAACTCAAGTTTTGTATTGAGTATCCAAAATATAAAATATACAAGTGCCTCTAAAGTAAGAAACAAGGTTGTCTTCATATTGAATTTGTGTTTAGTTTTTTTTTTTTACCAGACCTTCAAAGCTGAATGTGGTATGCTTTATTTTCTTACATTGCATACCACTGACGTGAGCAAAAAATGACCTCAGACTAAGTAGTGCAAAGGAACAGAAGATGCCGTCTAATACAGACACTGTATAAAGTATTTTATATGTTATGACATTATATCATTGTATAACTCTTTCTATTTAATCTAGCTATAGGACAGTCTGGAGCTGACTGTCCTATAGCTAGAAACACCACTCTCCCCTGTGTCTTCAGACCGACACAACAAAACACATTTAGCTCAGTAGCTGGCAGTACCAAATAGGAACAACTGAATTCTGACTTTGAATGGGATGCAGCATTATTCTAGCAGCATACTCATTTGGGTGCAATGACCTCTGAAACAGCGTAACCTAGAGATACGGAAACACATGTCCGTATGGTACCACTGCAGGCAGGGCACAGGTCAACAAACACAGCAGACACACATGTGCCTTGTATGGATTTTATAGATTCCTCTGTTTTAATGGTCAGCATGGGAATTTCACACACATGCAAATACATTTCTGATGGAAAGTGTCATTCCACAATAGCCTGCCAGATGGTTTGCGTGTGTGCGTGTGTGTGAGGGGTTTTTGACGTCATTTTACCTGGTAGTCATGTAGTCAGCTCTATGACCTGTGGGTGAATGGGGAGAGAAGGGAGGTTACATGTTTGGACATGCAAAGACTTGCCTCATAAGTCCCTGAGGTACATTGCGTGCATGGCTGATGAAGCTTTTGAAACCTGCCATCTGGCTACCACTACTGGCCTCTTGGGCATCTCTCACACACACACACACACACACACACACACACACACGTAATGGTTTACAGTTATCCTTATCCTTACAATTTCTCCACATGGCAGTAACTGCGCACACACATGCTAACACACTATCCCTGCACGACTGAAGATGTACAAAAGAAAACGAAACTAACAATGAATATGCAAATAATTGTGTAGTGCGTGTACGTGTGTGTAAGAATGGTCTCAAAGTGGGTTCATGACAGACAGGCAGACAGACAGACAGACATGTGTGATGTTATATTGGTGGTGCTCTGCTCACAGACATGTGCCCTGCTGTATCTATGCATCAGCCCATCAACACACATGACTGAAGACCATAGAAGACTGTCTGTTTCTGCTCATTACCCCACCGCTCCATAGTTCAGCATGCTTCAGTGGGACCACCAAGGGTGCTGTCTAACTTCTCTCCTAGCTGGGCAGAACAACAGGGGACCCTGTGTGCGCTGACAGCAGATTGGCTAGGTCCTTGAGGAGATCCCACCAAAGTAGAACAGGCGGAGTGCGACATAATAATCATAGCCTGCTAATGCTTGGGAGGCCATTCATTTAGCGCCAAATAAATCACCAAGATGAATAAAACCACTTCTCAATCCCCCTCAGAGCTTGCCTGCCTGGTTAAATCCCAATTACTACCTAGCGGTACTGAAGGCAGGTCCAGGGTGCACATTTACCATGGGCAAACATAAAGATATAATGATACAGACTTGGATTTAAGATGAAAGCATATGCTGTCAACCTTCATTTCTTTTTCTCACGTCACAAACAATAAAAAGGTGCAAAACGCTGTTTTGATTTGAAACAGGAGCCCGTACCTAAGTGCCGTGTGAAAGGCAACGCGCTCAAACCCCTCCCCTCGCATACTTGTGTGCATTTCAAACAAACGGATTCCATGATGTAACCCATGCCCCGTTCGTTTGAATCAAATAAAACGTCTTCACGGGGAAGAGAAATGAGACATGGCGGTGAACATAGCGGAGGCATTACGGAGAGCAGAGAGAGGATGGATGACTATACCTTCACCCAGTGTCCTCTTCAGTAAGTCATGTTTGGCCTGCAGTTTGGAAATTAGATTACTGCCCTCCAGAAACTCCCGGAATTTCTGTGGAACATTGAGAGCAATTACAGCGTGGCCTTAATGAGCCAGCCAGCGCACCCACTCTTAAAGCAGCAATCTGTGATAAGGCAACCAAGGACACAAGAAGCTGAAAGCCTTTTAAAACTCTTTATCAGATCATGTCCATCTTTACACTGGGACACAAGTAAGTCTCACAAGAAAAGATAAGCCACAGCCTCCCCCATGCATAATATTCAGCATTTCAAACAATTAGCCTGTTCACCAAGTGTTTATGACCACATTCTTGCATTCATTTTGAACATTAGATGTGAAATAATTATTATAATGCTGTGGACATGTCTATAAAAGACTACACATGAATATCAGCAGTGAATAGTGACATCTTTTGGTGCAAGTTCAATTCTGGCTGTACCTCTGGAAACGCAACAAAACAAATAGAGATCTTACTATGATTACATTTACCTCCAGTAAGAGATACAAGTTAACCACGACAATCTATGCCCGTGGGAAGATTAGAGGTGTCATTGTGAATCCTTACCTTATCTACAAAAGCAAAGCATGACATAGAAACCGTATGTCAATATTCTATGAGTTTAATGCATTTCTTGGTTTCTCTCGTCAATTATTCATCCAGAGGAGAAACAACATGGTTGACATGAAAGGGGCTTGTACTCAACTGACCATGAAGTAGAACTGCTCCGTCTCCTGCTGATTAGCTCTCCGCTTGGCGATGCTGGGCTTGCTGAGGAACGTCTCGGACACCGTGGACTTGACTGACTCCGTGGAGCGACTGTGGTGGAAACACTCGGACACGTCATAGTCCTCAATGGTCACCATGTCCTGAATGGTGGTCAGAGTGGCCTCTGAGGTCTTCTTGATCTGTGGACGCAGGACAGACCAAGGAATGGAGAATGTCAAAATAGGGTCGTAGAAAAACATCAGTGTACTTTGAATATTGCAAAAACACACACGTAATATGACACGTGTCATGTTTCTATCATAGTGCATAACACATTTACTCAGAGTGGCTGATGAAATCACCTTCTTCTCTCCACACCATAACTTTAATAAAAAAATTCACGTTTCTGACAGATGTGTTTTTTTTCCCCCCCACACTGTGAAAAATGGACAAGACTCTAAAACTGACTCCCAGCTATGGCATTCAATTTGTATGCACTTAGAGGGACAAGAGGTGGCCCGTGTGAAACAGTCTGGAGTTTTAAAGATTAATTTACGGTACACATTTTTCAAGTGTTCTTCTCTCGGTACTGATGTAGAATATGCTGTGTGTCCAACAAAAACACAAACATACAACACAACACAATACAAATACAAGAGAGGTTGTACAACTCAACAGGAATTGTGTGGGTTAAAAGAACGTTTAATAGAAGACAATTGAGTAAGCCTGGGGTTCAGGCTTCCATGCTACCATCTGCTGCCTCAGGAAAACAGTGATTCTGAAGATATCCTGCTGCTTAACACTGACAGATGATTACAAATGAGGACGACAAATATAAAAAAGATTAAAAGACAGGAAAAGAAAGAGGGATGAGAGTGCGTGTAAAAAAAGATAGAGTATGGGGAACTAGTAAAAACTCCCTTCACTCCAATCAAACAAGATGTTTGGCATCAAACCCATGTGTACATTTAACAAAGAGGAAAAAAATGGTTGCAAAACAACCAGGTCTTTAAGTCAGTGATTACCACAACACAGACCGTATTACTCATTTTATAAAGCGTATGACCTGTGTTGATGAAAGAACAAGACTTATTCCTAGCATAATATACACAATACCCAATAAAACAGAGTGGATTACAGCAGTATGTCTGAAGGCTTGACTTGTATGACTCATTTGGTCCTTTAAAACACCTGAATCACAAGGTGGACTTCAACCAAGGGGAACGTCTTTCATGTGCTCCTGTGATGGATTACATGTTTCTGCACACAATGTGGATGTATTTATGCTGTCATCCATCGCTCCATATACTAAACACACATTGCAGGTTAGAACACAACTGAAGCTAATGACCACCTAAGAATGGAAATGTTCAATTCTGAGGACTGACATTTTGTGATCCCAGCATGGACCCCAACCAAATAAAGAAATTATGTGAATGTACAGTATATTCGCTATTTCTAGTTCTAGTTCTTCTACTAAGAAACAAAAATGAACAATGTCATCAGAGATCAAAACGAGAATTTCTTTCCAAATCAAAAAAAATGTATTGTTAACCCCACCCACTGGGAAAGACATGCCGAGGCTTCTCTCCACGAATACCCCCTGCTGGTCTCTATCCCATCTTTATGCAAATATGAATAAGAACAATACAAACATATTTCCTTCCCATTTCATGAAGCCAACGTGTTTCAGGAAACAGCTGCACATCTATGAAGCACTGCTCAGGAGCCTTTCCTGCCTGGTCAGAATGGCTGGCTGGCTGTACGGCCTTCACAGCCCTTACACATATTCAAGGATGGATCTGGCTCACTGTGCCCAGGAAGAGAGACCATCTGCTGGGTGTGAGCTCAAGGCAGCAGGGCTGCCTATAGTGACCCCCCAGGACATCCACCTACCTCAGTCAGGCAGAAACAATGTGTATGTCTGGAACACACACATCAACACAACTACACAAGACACACACATCAAGACAACTACACAAGACCCACACATCAACACATTAACACAACCAATACACACACATCAACACAACTACACAAGACACACACATTAACACAACTACACAAGACCCACAAGAACATTTCCAACCCCTTCCCTGTCATTTTATTCACTGGAAGTCACTGGATAAAAGTGTCTTCTAAATTACCTAATTGGAATACACAGTCTCAACACAATATGACCAAAAAAGACACTATAACAGAAAATACAATATACCAAAAAAACAGCACACCACAACAGAAAAACAATGTAACAAAAACAGCACACTACAATTGACAAAAACAATTCAACACAATGCAACACCTTACACAAACACAGCACAGAATAATAGACAAAACTATGCATTATTACACAGGGTCTTACATGTCATAAAACGTTGCATGGTGTAGGTCATTGGGTGCGTGTATGTAACAGTATTTAAATTAAAGAAAGATCGTATAAGCAAACAGTAGTACAGGATAGATAGATGGATGATTGCACTCTTGCGAATTCTCAGCATGTTCAGGCATTTCCTCCCCGCATTTTTACTTAATAAGAGTCACTCAAGCAGATTAAAAACAAGTGTCTGGAATCCAATGTCAAAGAAGCGCAGAGTGGGACATTGTATGCAAATAAACCAAGAGGCAGTGAATTCTACTACTGGGAGCAGAAATAGAGGCTTTGCTATACGAGTTTGATCACTACCTGCAGGGTGTGTGTGTGTGTGTGTCTGTCCCCTCTTTCACCTTGGGTGACTTTTGAATAAAGCTAACTTTTCAGTCGCACTGCCAGTGTGCTAGCAATACCAATGTAATGTAACACACTCTTCTCTGTAATGCAATGACCAATGAAGAACTGACGCAGAGCAATTCCATGCTGGGAAATAGTGAAGCGTATGAAGTGACTCATCAGTTGCTTTAGGTTAAAGGCACACTTCTCAAAAGTGGGTTAACAACTCCAAATGTCCACAGCTATGCACGCAAATGCACTCGACTAAGTGGAGGGTACATGTCCAATCTGCACTCAAGTGTGGGAGAGACCAATAAAAAAAGTTTTGCAACAATGGTTTCCACCGCAAGGGTAATTCCAGACACAAATCTAGGAGTATCCTTTTAATGAAAGACTGTTTATGGAAGCCGCATTACCTCTTCGTTCTCAATCTTCAGCGTGGCAAGGCGAGACTGGAGTTGCTGGAACCTCAAGATGAGCTCCCCATTCACCGGTGGCTGCACCGAGATCTGACACACCTGGAGAAGGGAAAGGGAAATGCACGTGACACATGGAGCTTTCCGTACAACAACTGGGTGACTGAGCCGAGGTGCAGTCACCGCCGTTCCTAGCCAGTCACAAAGCAGACCAGACCAGAGCGATATCCACTGACCTAAATGTGAATGCAGATAGCTCGGGGCCCACTTAATGCTAAACTGACCTGATCCTATCAGCATTGTAAACGGTGTAAGTAATACTACTTCACTGCACAGTAAAGATTGAGATAGGATTAGTTATGTGCAATGCGCTATAAAAACGGATCGGCCAACAGAGATGCCATAAAAAGTTGCAATTAAACCAGTGCAATCAGACCTCATTAAGTCCAATACTTAATCCTAATTGCCCTCCTGACTGTGTGCTGTAAAATGTGTGAGCAGCGTCCCGGACGCACTGCTACCTGAGAACACGTTCAAGAACTCGAACGTGTTATTGTGGAGCTTCTGGACACAAGGGAAGGGGGCTTAATGAACTAAAACATTTTGACTTAAATTAACATTTCACACATGTTTCTAAGGTCATTTCAAAACTTATTAGTTTTTCCTACATTTGGGACAGAATTGCTATTATCACAAATTATATTGGATTATACTAGATAATAGATACAAATATCTAAGGCCGGAAGTCAACAGTAAATATGCATTCAGAAATGTGATATCCTTTTCCCAATGACATCTATATTAGGCAATTGTATTGAATCACTACAATCCAGGTATCTAGCTGTTGTCTGCATGGTGTACCTCGTCTCCCATGTGGGGCTGGAACTCAAATTTGGACGGAGGACAGAAGGCGGATGGATACATCTCCATGAACCTCTGGCGATCGCTGCGCGGGTCCAGACTGTCCACGGCGTTCTCGATGATGTCAAGGCCCTCGTGTCGCGACGTCTCCAGGTTGTATTCAGCGGAGAGGTAGGTACGCAGGGCCCGATTCAGACTGGCATGGTACCCCAAGTCACAGCACTGGAATAGGAACAAATGGGAACCAGCGAGATGAACAAAAGCAGACCTCCAGTTTGGAAAGTCTCATGAGCCTCCATGACATATCAGCTCTTGGCAAACAACCTGAGACACAGGAGGTACCTTTCAACATTTTATCAAATCAAATGGGTTATTTGTTATTCAACACACACACAGTGTTGGCCATTAAAATAAAAGGCATGGTGCATTCTGCGCTAGCTATCTGAGCTCTACATTGCATAACCTGAATGTTACCTCCAGGACCTGATGGTGATTTTAATAAACCAAGACCTTCGACATGGCCTCCTCTGGGATGGCAGAAACAAACACCCACATACAAACTCACACATGCCGACAGACAGACCAGAAGAATATACCGTACATAAACACATATTGATCAGCACATAGAGTGCATCCGGAAAGTACTCACAGCACTTCACTTTTTCCAACATTTTGTTATGTTACCGCCTTATTCCAAAATGGATACAAATATTTTTTCCCCTCAAAATTACAAAGTGAAAAGGGTTTGTTTGAAATGTTTGAAATGTTTACAAATAATGACTTGAACCCGATTGAACATCTCTGGAGAGATCTGAAAATGGCTGTGGACAGATGCTCCCCATCCAACCTAATGGAGCTTGAGAGGTCCTGCAAAGCGCCAAGCTTGTAGCATCATACTCAAAAAGACTTGAGGCTGTAATTGCTGCCAAAGCTGCTTCAACAAAGTATTGACCAAAGGCTGTGAATACTTATGTACATGTGATTTTATTTTTTTATTCTTAAAAAATCTGCAAACATTACAAACAAACTTTTTTCACTTTGTTATTATGGGGTATTGTGTGTAGAATTTTGAGGGAAAACATTGTTTCATCCATTTTGGAATAAGGCGGTGAAGCACTGTGAATACTTTCCGGATGCACTGTAGGTACAGCAAAAAATATACAGCTGAGAATTATTGGATATGATTTGGTGATTATTTCAGGAAAGGGAAGTAGGACTGATAGTTTTTCATAACAAAGGCTTAATTAATAGGGCACTAATTTAATTCCACACCAGCAATAATTTCCATCCCACAGTCTGCATGCTCTCCTATGTCACGGTGTACTGCTAAATCCATCACTCTATCTTCTGACTACATCTACATATCTGCAAAGGCCTTGTTACGATGTGGCTGAAAGGAGAACTGCATTGATGTGAAATTCATGGAAATCCATACAGAGAGCGCAGGATTGTGTATGTCTGTTTATGTGAGAATCTCTTGAGCACACTTCAAACATTTCTCTCAGATCTCCAGGAATGTAAAGTATGGAATGTTAACAACGGTTTACTAATGAAAGGAAGAAAGACGGTTGTAGCCTGCCTTTGTATTCTCGACGGAAGAAAACTCCTGGTGTCTGTACAGACAAATCGTCCGCATAACTAAAATTATTTAATGAACAGACAATACAGTCACGTGGTTTCTTACTTACGTCAATTAAGTCGGACAAATCGTGGATGTAGTATTTGAAAATGGCGGAGTTTGATGCTTCAAGTGTCAGTAGGTACTCATTTCGGGCTTTGATCGACTTCAGCTTGTTCTCAGAGTACTTGGCTTGGCGCTGAGAGAAAATTAAGCATATAAACAAAAAATAAGTCAGGTTCAAATATACAAATGAAAAATAATACAAAACAGGGAAGAAGTAGGATGAAAATAGAAACCACTTAACATAACATCGCCTGTATGACTAGCCAGAATGGCCGTATCCTTACTCTACTTCCTCTCAGCGAGACAAGTGTTGTTAGTCATGGGCACTGAGCAACACACACTTACTCACACAAACTGTAATTGAACAGTTTGAACATTTAAACATTCCATGAAGAGCTGTGTGAAGAAGTGATTACCATGTCTATTAAATCATTTGTTTTGAGAATTACGAGGCGGCCACCTCAGTCATATTTCATGCCGCATCCAGCTATCGACGAAACTGAGTGTCTGCATATGGGATGTATAAGGTATTTCAGAGTGAAGAGGCAATATTCAACGTCCTCTGTGAAATGGCGGAGTAAAAGCAGACAGGTTCATCATAAGTTCCCCACACCAAAAAGTTTCATTTTGCAGCTTCACTTGGAGCAGTAGCCAATGAGAAAGCAGAAACTAGGTCACATGCAACAATCATTGAAATTTAAAGCATGACTATTATCAACCACTTTTTTGGATTTAACAGCCAGACAGTTTGTCACACAGAACCATGCAAATGGACTGCATTTATAGCTGATGAAACTGCTTTACAGTATAGCCTCACATTTATACACCAGTGGTGTCAGCCATGTAATGCGCTATCCATCCACCAGGAGAAGTTAAGTTTAGGTGACTTGCTAAGGGACACCTCTGCACTTGTCAGAAGTTAGCATGGTTCAATCCAGCAACGTCTCGATCACCTGTTGGCCCGCTCTACCGACTGTGTCCACAACCTCAGTGGGGAGCTGTCTATTACAACTATTGTGAAAAGGGCAGGCACAGTTCATCACGATCAGGATGATACAGCCGCTGAGAGAGAAACTGTTACTGGCCGGGAGACAGAGTTGAGTCATCGTGGCTGTTATATGTGCATGTGATTGCAATGTGTGCAAACAATATGGCATTGCATTATTTGCCAAATGGTTGCCAAACTAGGGTAAATACCCTGCCCGAATATAATGAATTATAATAATTTCACGGCTCATATGCCTTTGTTTAAGATATTGATACAAACCCAGACATGCCAGATTAATTGTTAGAAACAACTCCATCTGGGGAGCCGTACATTGAACCGTATGTAAAGGGCAGGTACTATCAAAAAAAATACATGGCAGTTGATTGTATGAACCCTCTGGTGTTTTTTTCTGTCGGCACACCTAAACCACGCCCGTATAGCTATCAACACGACGCTGGTTGGTAAATTCAGTTGCTACACAAAGTCAAAGTGATTCCTAGGCTTCACAGGCTGATTCTCACGGCGATAAATTAAACTGACGCTCGGTTCTACCTTTTCTTTCATCTTCTCTATCTTCTTGACAGAGCTGCGTCTCTGGTGTTTGTCCTCCATCCTGATGCTGAAGACAGGCTCTCCCCTGCTGAACTGCTTCTCCTCTTGCTTCTCAGCCTCCTTCAGCTTGCCTTCAGCACTGATGCTCTCAGAGTGGTACATGTGGTAGGTCTTCATCACCTGGACATGAGCAGACAGAGCTTAGGTTTGACGCTAATACAAGTTTAGTAATAAAATAAAAGGTTCAGTTAAGCCATTTTAACTTGACCAATATATAATATCGATATTATTAAGTACACTGTGCAAACATGCTTGTTTGGGTTTGGGAATCTTTTAATGAACATACAGTCATGTTGAAACACATTTATTAAATTTTTTGAAATTCAATAGTGGATATCATAGATTAATAAAATGATCCCCAAAATAATTGGCAGAATAATTAATTATGAAAAAAATGATCTGCAGCCATAATAAGTGAAGTGAAAATCCTGTATTTTTCCATAACTCCATAGATTAGGTTTCAAACATAAAGACCACAGTTCAATTTGAGGTTCTGGGAAGGAGGGATTGGCGCTATATTACAACCAGGGACTGTCATTTTAAATGATGTTATTGACCAATCAATCAATCATGAAACTTCTCAACTGAGAGATAGGATAAGATAAGATCCCAAAAGTAAAGCTTTCAATCGACTTATACTATCTGATATGCACTCACCACAAATCCATTAAACGTTTTTCACAACAGGCAGTTCTGCCTTCACTACACCACAAACTAGAGACAGACTATCCACGGTCTGTTTTATATTGGGCTCTCTCCTATGACCGCAACAGCCATAGGACTATGGAAACCGCCCCCAAAATCACTGCATCTAAATATGACATGTTGCTTTCATTTGCCTGTGTTCCAAATAGGGTTCCATTCATGGCACTGAGTTTTGTTTAGTTTAGAAATGAGGGGTTCCAACAAGGCTGTTTGACTGTCCCATCTGAAGCCTGGGTGAAATGTGAGCTTAAAGACTCAGAGGGACTTCTATAGCCCTTCACACTAAACAATCCCCAATGTCATATTATGGGGAGCAGTCAGGGTACAGGCTTTAGGAAGACTGGATCCTAAGGCCCCGTCCACCAAAGCGTTTTTATCTGAAAACGGCGGTCGCTCTGCTGAAAAATCGCTCTGCTGTTTTTTCAGCTGATACGCTTTGGTTGCAATGATACAGAATATCCGTGGGAATGTTGCAATTAGACAGGCTAGTTTGTGTTTTTTATTATTCTATACTTAATTTTTTGTGTTAGTATTGCTGTGGTAGTCCAGGGATATCATCTCACTATCAACTTTTCAATTGTTGCTGTTGTTGTGTGCAAGAAGTAGTAGGATGTGACGGTTTCTCAAGGTAGTGTGTGTCCCGACCCTTCATCGCTGCGATTGGACGGCCGGGGAAACAGTGACAGTGATGGGTGACGTTTCACCCAAAGTTGCAATATTTTCAACTTGAAAAAATGCTCATATAGTAAACGCTTAGCGCCTGGCACTCGGCGTGGAAAAAAACTTGCCGCTCCCATTGGAATCAAATGAAAAACAATGCTGGCACGAGAGAATGCTTTGGTGGACACAGGGCTTTAAACCATTTAAACTTTCCTGTAACCTTTGATGTTTCTACAACGAGACATCAAAAACCCAGGTTTCAGTATGTGTACTTGAAAAGAAATGCCTTTCAAAAAGGAGGCCTAGTCTTAAAAGGGCCTAGATAAACGTGCGCACTATATCAACACTTTGATAACAACAGTAAACCCAATCTACTTGTGTTACTGTCATCACAATGTCACTATTGGCAGACTGGCAGCTTCCTGATATTTGAGTGTTTAGTCTCTCCATGAAACCTGACTCATATTCTAAATGGCAGCTTCCACAGAATGTGACGTTGTTGACCAGTCAAACTTGACGGGCCCGGCTGACACACTCTCCAGACTGCAGGGAACATAACGGGTAAATATCTGGTGACTCACTGGTCTGGAGGAGTCAGGGCTGCTATTAAACTTTAAAACACAAAGCACAGGCGACAAGCACAAAGGCACATATGAGAAAATCACATTTAAGTCAGTGGAGAAAACCAAGTAACCTTACAGACATGATAAAAAAATGCATAGGTATGCTTAAGTATGCCTGAAATGCTTAAATGCTTAAGTATGCCTGACTACATGCTACCAACCTCTAAGCGTCCACTAATCCTGGTTTGAACATCACTGACCTACACTACTGAAGGAGCATGAAGCAGTTTTCTTTATTATTTTACAGAGGAACAGAGATATCCAGAGAACCACTGTGGTTTAACCTTGCATGAACCCACTCCTACAAATTACAGCTTCACTGACTGCAGTGGCAATACATTTAGCCATACTACGAAACCTCAAATAAGTAAAGAAACACAGACTCAACCAGCTCTATTTCAAAACACTCCCCTCAAATGGGTTATTTCTGTACGAGTGGAGCAACAGGGCAACATTCTGTTTGTTTTGACCTGGTTACTTTTGGTGGGCCTGGCAGAACGATGGCTGAATGACCACGGGTCCTGCGCCGCGTTCTTAGCCTGGCTCGACTTTCCTGTGTTTACTTTGCTGCTGCTTTTAGAGGGACATATTTAGAGACAGAGCAGACCTGTTATTTAACTGCCGCTGGCCTGCGTAGGTTCCATGGGCCTGCGCGTGTCCTCCCACTAAGGCTAAACTGGGTCAAAACCAGAAGTGTGTGCTGCTGTGAGCGAGCTATGAGCCATGACCATGTGCTTTTGGAATAGCACATTGACTAGAGGTATGAGAATTGTACTCTCCCATAGTAATGTAATCTATACAATGCATAAGGCATGAATATAACCTGCCAGAGCTGACTGCAGTATTGAACACAAACTGACCCAGGTACTTTCTCACCTCTAAGGGTCAAAGGTGACTCCATGCTGCACAGAAGCAGCATATAGCACGTATAAAAAGGCCTTTATAGGAAACTTGTCTCATTTGTTAAGTCACGTCTGAAACAAGCTAGGCAAAAAGGTATTTAGCCTATTAATAGTGTCTTCTCCCATGGTACAGTACACTGCAGATACAGTATGGCAGTCTGGTCAGCAGTGTAATGTCTACACATACACTATATTATATGCCATATATTGTAGGACCACCAGGGGTATATAGACAAACATTTCCACTGGCCACACAGGCCATCATGCCAGTGCATCTTGTGGCCAAAATCAATCATTAGTGTCCAGAGGTTTGAGCCTTCATTGTCGACCAACAGTGCAACATCTCTGCTGGAAGTGCATGGAAAATAGTTGATATGGCAGTTTGCAATATTAAACAAACACAATACATTCAAAGTGGCCTCTTCGGCAACTGGCTGTGCATTGTTAGTGGCCAAAACATAAACACATGTTGCCAAGGACACTGGGGACCCAGCAATGTCTACCCCTGAGCATGGATAAAAGACATGGCATGGCTACTTACTGTGTAAAGCTCATTTAAGACCTTCATTAAGTCCTCTTGCAACTGGAAGGTTATTTCCTTACTCTGAAAAATGAAACACAGAAGAAGAACATAAGCCACATGGTAAAGCCAGCATTACACTCCACCTGTATAGTATATGGTTTGAAAGGTAGTTTAGTGTCCCTCTGGCTGCTCAATCAAATCATCAAATGCAGGTGTTTGTGTGCTAAACTCATTATCTTGCTCCATGCCATCTAAGACTCCCCTTCCCAAAATACGCTAATTCAATCAGCGATGCCACGGCATTGACTCAGTAACTCTAGCAGACATACACCCACTTAAAGGCCGTGGGAAACAACATCACAGTTCTTGGATGGATGGAGACAGGCTTTTACTATTAATTCTACAACTCTCACAGTTTCCTCATCCAGACCAGAGTTTCAAATGTTTATGAGGTTATGTGGCATTTCTAACGATTTTCTGATGTGATCTATGCTGCAGCTGATGCCATGGATGATGATACCTGGATGATGTTACAAAGCTGGCCTTTACTCCAAGCCTTTCTCTAACTTAATTATTCACAGCCTAATCTCATTCCAGGAGCCGTTCCCAGCAAGAGGTTGCCGAAGGTTCAAAGAGAGTATGTCAGCACCTAACCGAGCTCCATCGTACCATTTATTGAAACGTTATTTCAACCATAGTAATAATGTATTAGTCACAACAACTATGATTACATTATTCGTTACAAATATTTAATTACTATATGAAAAAGTGTCAATATGGGATACATGCTAACATGATCAGAGTGAAAGCTATGGGTAGCTTTAACTGGTTATGAGCTAAGAGGGCAAAGAGACCATTGGCCTCCATTAAGTACAAATAAATATTCATTCAGATATTTCTCTATTTTAAATAAACCTTTTTTTATTGAAATAGTACCTCTAACACAGACAATGTTGTCTGTATTCAAGCATCTATCTCTTCAGTAAATGTTTTTTTTGTTTATTTTACAACTGAAGTGCCATATGCATGGTAACAATAGCCCTACATTACATTCCTTCCAAAGAGCTCGCTGATAGATGTGATTTCCTGACTTGAGGATAGAAAATGCTCACAAAACACAGGAAGATGTGTATTCATGTGGGTGTGAGTTACAAGGAGGAGTCTCTTTTGAGGTCACAAACCTCACTGATCCAGGTGGATCTGGATAAATCCACTCAGCCACACAAACAGTGTAATCTGCAGTTAAGGCTCTAACATGATAGTGCTTGTTTGCTAAGTGATCTCAATTCACACAATTATTGCAGAACAAAAGAAGTACTGCAGGAATGTATCTGAACTGTATTAAAACCCTGCATGTTTGTTCATTTTTATTTTAAATACGAGTTCTATTTAATATTATTTAATTATACTTTTGTTTATTGCACTTTACTGATATTACATAATTAATTGTCTTCACTATTTCAGTGTCAATTAAATGAATTTGAATTCCAGTTTAAATGTACCATTTCTATCTAATTTAAATTAATTGTGTCAACACACAATATTATACAAAATATCATTATTATTATTATTATTAGCACTGAATGGCATCTGGCAACGTAGAAGGACAGCAGAGAGGATTACTGTTGCTATTACTGGCTGCCAGGTGGAAATTAAGACTGCTATAAAGAGTACCCTGGCAGAGCCTCACCACCTGGGCCATTCATTACAACACCTATTCACAGGTTAAACAGCCTAGAAGCCTGGATAACCACAGCTTTAGAATTGCCCTAACCGTCAAGGAGCACTCCTTTCGCTTTTTGTTAGCAAAGAAACAGATGAAGGGATGTTTGTTTACTACCAAACAAACTTGTGGGGTATATAATGTAGTAAGTCCTCTTACTAATTCCCTTCAAATACTATATAGAACTTACAGGATGTGGATTTGTCCAAAAACACCATCAAAGTAACTCTGAATGAGCAACATCCTCTGGGAAAGGTGATTATCTACTAGTTCAGGGCAGAGAACCTACAGTAACCATTTTCCATTGGGAGATTGGGGTGTGACCCAGGGCTCAATGAAAAGCCTTTTCTGGGATAGCAGTGCGGGCAGGAGACCGATGACGGCAATGTAAGGTATGGTAAGATATGATAAGAGAAGTTATTTCCTCTTTCATACTCTAAATGTGCACATACAAATGGACACATACTATCCACAGGGGGTCCTGGGACTCCAGAGCAATGGTACAGGATATCCCAAATTGTTCTCTATAATTTTCACTCCTAACTGTTTCCAGTTGTCCTTTGAAAACACACACACATACTAGTGGGTCCCCAGCATATTTACTGACAAAGTTCATAACCAAGCAATTATATAATCCAGTTGCAATCAGTACCAGTAATTATATAAATCTACAAGACGTCCTCTGTCATTTAAAAGAATCACAACTGGGGGACTTCAATACTATCTAATTCATTAATAAGAATCTTATGAATGGGGTTTTCCCTTTGAAGCTCATAGCATCTGCAAAGAACCACATTAAATGCATGAAACAAGTTGAGAAGGGAACAACTAATCATTTTGGAAGGTTAGGGGTTTCATACTGACATTAATCCAACTATGAAGAAGACCTGAGCACCATCTAGACCCGAGCGCCTTTTCACTAGGCTACAGTACACACACACACACACACAGTGGGGATACAACACACAACTATGTGCACATGAAGTCCAGAATCATTCCCAGCAAGCTATGCTAATACTAAAGTGTTCACATAACATTGAAAATGTTTGACTCTCGGTCACTGTTGCAGATTAATGTGCTATGTTCAACCGCTAGCCACACACAATAAATAAGACACATGGTAAAAGGGTAAAAGTAACAAACAAGCCTAAACTTGCTCCAAGTGTAAAATATCAATATTATTTCAGGAACTGAGGGGTTTGACTGACAGGTCAACAACGAACCACTGGATAAATAAGTAAGGGGGGTAGAGAACAGTGAACCTCAAAGCAACAGTATGCAGAAGAATGAGTAGAGAGCAGTGCCAACCAATCAACACACAGTTGTTGGAGAGGGATGTTACAACACTAGACAACGGAATATAATGTACGTTATTGTAAACAAAATACACAGAGGAATATATGCGGCATAACGGGGTATTAAATCGTATGAATGCATAGCCATTGCACCACGGTCATTAGTTCTTCAGCACGGCACAGCAAAAGAATTCAAGCAGCAAAACAATGGAGCTCGGAGGTCGTTTGCCGCTGTTGTACCTCCCAGCCCGAAACCTGAATACACACGGAAGTAAAAAAGCACAGGTCTTTGATGCGCTGGAAGATGACAACAGCGCAGCTGTCTCCTTTAAGCAGTCACGGGATGCCACGTAACATCAGGTGCCCCTGTGTTGTTTGGTAACATCTTTGCTTACATCAAAGGCTCTGGGAAGCTATAATTACAAGGGTTGCTTTTAAATACAAGGACCCCCTGCCAGGTTCCTGCTTGTCTACAAAATGTCATACGAATTCACCGGTTGGCTGCGCAACATGCAGTAAAAAAGACATTAAAGAAAAGAAACTAAATGCAGGTAGAAAGTTATGTTGCCATCCCATGGCTGGCCTGGAGTTAGTGGGGTTTGTGGTAGTTCTAGTGCGGTGAATTTCCATAGGAATCCATCAGATATGCTTACTACTTAAATGCAGAACACTTCAATATGAGAAACAAAAGTAGGGAGGGAAGGAAGGCTATTATGGGATGCACCCAAGCAGAGTAAATGTGGTAGGTATTAACCTCTGAGAAGTCTTGCACTATCAAATATCCAAAGGAGTCTTTAACCGCTATCTAAGGAAATGAGTGCTTCTCATGTGCTTGTGTGTAAAGGGCGTGGATGAGTATTACAGACCACTCCACCATACAGTCAACCACCAAAAGATGGTTATCACTTAATATGCATGCAATATCAGTAGTGCAATGGAGGGAGGGAGGGAGAGAAAGAAAAACGAAATGAAGGGGAAAGAAATAAGACGGAATAAAAAGAAAGACATAAAGAAGAAAAAGAAAGACGACACTCTACTGACACACAGCATCTACTTTGAAGCTGAGCAGCTTTGTAATTTGGGTCTGTGGTAAATCCACGTGACTCCTGTTGCATAGGAGCTCATAATCGGTTAGGGAGTTGTCTTTGTGGCGGAACAGGCCGTGGTGTGTTTGGTTTTGGTGAAATAGCCACAGACTGCAGATGTGAGGGTTAATCCCTTCCATACCCACGATAAGAGTCATGGTGAGCTAAGTCCCTCTCTCCTCAACTCCACCACGGGCCTCATTGGATCAAACACAGCCTCAATGTGGACTTTAACTTGCTTAATATATCTCTGTCAAATGACTGATTTGACTGAAGATTAATAGTTTATATAACATAAATGGACGAGCGACAGCGAGGCACATTTGACCCCTGCTTTCGATCTGGATTAGATTAGTGGCACATTCCAGATTTAAATAAATAAAGTTTACTAGACGTCAAACAGAAGAATAACCATCACAGATTATAAAAGGAGACTAAAAAGCACACATGATAAATATATTAAAGTAAATAGATAATCAAATACAGCCAAATGCAGGGACGGTTTGTTCATTAGGGCGATTGGGCGACGCACTGCCAAAGGGAGAAAGAGAGAGGAGGGAATTTTCCAAT
>JAODUK010008588.1:0-30882 GCA_027564635.1 Typhlichthys eigenmanni | reverse complement strand
CCCCCCCCCCCCCCCCCCCCCCACTCCACCACCAGCACAAACACACACACCGAGTTTACTTCTGACGTTTCACAAGTGCACCCCCGCTATGCTGCCATGAAGCGGGCACCACTTAAGGTCATTTTCTCCATGTCTAATTTTACCCTTGGGTACGCTCGAGTAGAGTGTATGAGAGAAACCATTATTTTAAACACTTGTTTCAGGCGCATTTCTCTTTGACTTTATGTACCGCCATTCTAAGATGATAGAGAGCTAATGAATAGACAGGCAGATGCATTTTACGTCACAAGAGTGTTCCGAAACCACAGTCATCTACATTACTTTGTTCAAAGACCTTACAGTAATAATACTTTGTAGCAACTTCTCCCTAGGTTCCATAGTCAAAGACCAGACTCTATAGACTTCCACAATAATATCTGTTTTCGGTTGAAGCCATGCCAGCTTCACCTCGAAGAAGAGAAGGGGTTTCAGAATGTCTTTTTCAATAGCAATGCCTGCTGTGTGTCAATATAGTGTCACCTGCGGGATGCCAATCAACAGATCTTGACAGGAGAGGAAGTGCCTTGAGTGTGGAGGTGTTGTTACTGTAGCTCATATCATAAGCAACATCACTCTATGGTAATGTTAGTGCACGGTGCTCTGAAGTGGTAGGACTTGCCCTACTACCCCCATCTGCTCCCCTAGCGTTATCACTGCACTGCAGGAGATACTGTAGCAGAGATGTCATAGGGGGGGTACACTCCACTTCTTCTCCAAGCCATCATGGTCCCTCCATCAACCAGGCATGTTATCTACCCTTTCTGACCCTGGAAGGGGAACAGATTGCAACTATAAAGGCAACTCACTGTAAATAACCACACAATAGGCCACCCAATGTCAGCCAGTGGCTTTTGGCTACAAGGCGAGAGCTTCCTTCACACCTGTCTGCAAGGATAAGTGGGCTTGTCACAAGCAGAGCTAATCTGTTGCAACGCTCAGTCACACTCAATCCCCAAGCGGTGCTCTCTGCCTGTCCTTGAATGTCTGCTCACGTTGGAAACATGGCTGAACTAGGGTTCGGTCTAACCTGGCTAGAAAACATGTAACTTAGGTCAGTGATAAATAGTAGCCTCCCTAAATGGAGTTTATTGACATAAGGACCTATTGGCTTTTCGAGTTGCCCTTCATATTTGCTCAGTCAAATTCTCACAGGCTACCACCTGGGTAGGTCAGTAGATAATAAACTAATAATGCTGTTTTATGTTATTGTTTAACATGTTTTGAATACATTAAACAACACAGTCAAGTGAAAAAATGGTTGTCATCATAAAAAAGTACTTTGGCTTCAAGGGCATTAGCTAAGAATGAGAGAGATGGCAGTGTAATTGTAAAGAGGGCTATCAAGAGTTGATAGGAGTAGTATTAAAATGTGGATAGCACTCAGAACATAAATTGGGCTGGCTGATTTTTAATCACTCCCCCAACCACTGATGGTAATGGCTCCCAAAAGGTGTAGTGTGTTCTATGCTATTAAATCTTGGTTGTCAAGTCACATTAAATATGTTGTAGACATGGGACTAGATGGATAGTTAGGATATACAGTAGAGTGACTTAATATTTTGCCAAAGTTGTACCTCGTTTTTATATCAGTAACAATAACATACAGTACTGTTGGGTACAGTAGCTCCTGTATAGTGTATAGTTTTTTCTGAAACAAGTAATAATACACATTTTAGAAAATGAATACATGCAAGATAAAACACAAACTGTAATATGAGCTTTAGTAGTCAACATTCTTGAAAAAATATATAGTGCTGGTAATAGGACTGTAGGGAGTAGAGAGACTAAAAATATAAATAAAACACTTTTCCCAGTAAGAAATGCATCTTTTTGCCAGACGGAAAATTAAGACTAATGATCACCACAATCTGTGTTCAGCCAGAGGGTTTGCCAAACATTTATATTTCCCCGTTTCAAGTAAACACTTTTTCTTCCAAATGGAGAGATTGAACATAAAGGGGCTAAAACATTTCCAAAGATAATGTGCTGCACAGCACAAATCGAAAACATAGGAACAGCCCTTGGCCGAATATGTTTAATGTGAATATATCATTCACATTAAATAATTGTTTTATGAGAAACATTTGTGTCATTGTATGTTGCATTATGTAGTCACATGAATGCATGAATGTTGTCTGTTTCTTCATACAGTATTGTCTTGTACGTTATGTAAATATACTATATGTCCTTAACCACAGAAGTAAAAGTATGTTTGCTGTATGTTTTGTTGTTAAGCTTTGCACTGTTTGACTACAGGAAATTGTTAATGGTCTCTCCATCCACACAGAAACTAGACACAATACATATAATATCTGACATAAAAATCCACATTAGATAATCAGTATTACAAGAAGTATTACTTTTTTGTTGTACGATCCAATTGAAATTTTATTGATTTTGATTTCTCTGACTCATACAGAAGGACATGATATTGGCTTCTTGTATCTTTACAGAAAGTCCAGGAGGTTTTTATGTTGAAAATAAGATGGTAAAGGATACATATGGCGTAGGATAAGTTTTATATTATGACAGTCCAATATGATTGGCGATTCTCTTTAAATCTCTGCTGTAGTCTGGGTGAATTAATTTTTATTGGCAAAAACATACTTTTGACTTGGACCCTCTCATCCCTAACATGGTTTCCAATTGATTTAATGTCATCATTACGTCTTGCCCCCTTAGCTAGGCAACTTACTCCACTGTATATTTGTGTGTTCTTTTAGATGGAAGAGCCATTCCTGACAACTATGTGTTAGGTTTAGTAACATGCCTTGAGGCAAGATATGCACACTCTCCAGTGTTGGATAGCAATATCGATCCACACATGCACATAATAGAAATGTTTTTTTTTTTAATTATCGTATTTATCTTGTGATAAAACCATAAACCATTGTTTTACATTAAGACTAGACCGTAAGATTTACACTCTTTGAATCCACAAGGGTAACAATATGGCAGCCGGAAGCAGAGCAAAAAAGCAGTCAACACAATATTGGAATAGTTAACAGCTTCATATCAAGCCAAGCTCCGCATTCACTTGTAGTCAATTTAGCAGACATGACCTGAATTGTTTCAGTTTAACCATTGACAACACTGCACCTTTACATCTGAACAGAATATTAACCACACTATTTCTGACTTCATCACAGCAAACCCTACGGGCTCTGGACCTAAAGGCTACCCGGGCATGTCAGAGGACCTGCGTGAGTCCAGCAGCACCACGGGCATGGTGGTGGGCATCGTAGCAGCGGCAGCCCTCTGCATCCTCATCCTGCTCTACGCCATGTACAAGTACCGCAACAGGGACGAGGGCTCCTACCACGTGGACGAGAGCCGCAACTACATCAGCAACTCGGCTCAGTCAAATGGAACGGTGGTGAAAGAGAAGCCAATCAACACGGTGAAGACCTCGGGCAAGACTAAGAAGAACAAGGACAAAGAATACTATGTCTGATCCTCCCAGGTGTGGTCTTTGGCCAGACCAATATAAACTATTATCCAAAAAAGAAGAAAAAAAAACTACTAGGGAGATTATGTGTACAGTATAATAACAGTTGAACTAAAGAGAGAGGGAAATAAGCATTGATTAGTCTTTTTTTTTTTTTTTGCTAGAAGCTGGTACATGAGTGAGTATGAGAGAATGAAAATCTTTGCTCAGACTTCAAGAACAAATTACTATATGGAAATACTGGTGGTGTACTTTCACAGATGAAACTGATGGGTCTGGCAATGAGTAGAATATGGATGCAATACCATAACAACCATAACATAACCAACAATGTTAACCCACACGTGACCAGTTTCCTTTACTTGGATAATGCTACCTTACTCCTGCGTTTCAGGAAACGGGAGGAACGTCTGCATTTTGCAAAGGGAAAGTCTGCATTGCAAGCTTTTACAATACATTGCCTGTGTTCATGTTGAGACTTTTTCTGAGAGAATGCCACAGCGCTTAATGAAGAGAAACACCGAACATTTACTCAAGAATTACAAATAAATCTAGAAATTATGTCTAGAAACAAACAGCAAAAGCGCTGTAATGGATGTTTGAAGAATCGGACAAAGTCTCTCAATGTTTCATAAGGCAGAGGTGACCGACAAAGACTTATACTGTAGCTGACTGCTCTATTGCAAAGAAAATCTTGAAAGACAATTTAAAAGATAAATGTCCAATGTGCCAGTAGGAAATCTGGAGGCCTTCGTCGTCACATCAATATGTGACATCAAAGGAAAGTGTTAATTCAGAAATCTAGGGAATATCTGAATTCTTATCATCTGGGGAAAAAGTCAATGCACGCAAAATTATCTTATAACAGTACATATGTTTATATACAGTACAGCCACATCTATATGTGCTTTCTGGACTGTGATAAAGTGGTGTTTTATAGCCTGTTGATAGATGATGCAAACTATAACTGCTCCTCAACCATTTTTGTTTTCATAAAAAAAAGAAAAAACTTAAAAAAGGACACAAAAATACAACCTAAGTGTTAATAATTGTTGCTAGACATAGAGGCTTTTATGACATCTGCATTGCTTTTTCTTTTTGTTGGACTCTCCCCTCTATTTTACATGTGTTCCAACATAGTTTTTATACAAATGCCAACCTGAGATAGACTATCCCTGCCCAAATAGTAGCCCAGACTGTCCTTTAAACTGCACAAAGAATTGACAGTGCAGAGGCATGAAATGATATATAACGGACGGCCCTGTTTCAAGGATACTGGTAGAATCACTGCCTTCCTCCAACCCCAATCTAAACCTTCATAAGTGAGAATGATGACAAAGTATATGTGTGATGTTGATGATAAAGATCCTAATAATTAACTTGCTGTGTGTGTTTTCTAAGTGGTATTATATGGCTGTCCATGCTTGGGCTAATGCGGAAGTCAAGGTGAATAGTTCAGATAAGTCTCCATTACAACTGTTCTGTGTTTGTTCTGTCATTCTGTCAGTCAGTTCTGCATTCCCGACACCTGTACTTGGAATGAGTATGAGGAAAATGACCATGAACTATAAATAATTAATGATTATAAATTATTTGTTTGCTCCGTTTGTTTTAGTGGTTTATGTTCGAATGTAACACAAACACTAACGTCCAAATTCCTCTGAATTCCTATGTATTTGGAATTTGCATAAGTTAATTTACACAAGTCTATAACAAATTGTATCCACTTAGACATGCCAATCTTCATGCTAAATTCTTAAATTGACTTTCAGCTGTTACTATTTTAATATCCGCCAATTATATAAATCCAAGATTTGAGCATTCCAAGTGATCCGTCATGTTTACGAAACAAGTATTCTCACAAAGATTAATAAAGTGGTAATCTATGCCTCAGTCTTTTCCAACTACTGCATTTATTTATCCTTATTGGTATAGCATATATAAATATCTATAAAATGTATTCCTTTCGCTAAACTCATTACATCATATGTACCGGCAGAAATGCCCATGTTCTGCTCTATCACAGCCTGTGACTTGGGAAATTCTTTAACTGAAAATGATTTCAGTCACTAGTAAACAACAATTATTGAGTTTATTTAAACTTTTCATTTGGTTAAAATATTATAGAGTTTTGG
Organism: Typhlichthys eigenmanni; assembly: GCA_027564635.1. Classification (NCBI taxonomy): domain Eukaryota; kingdom Metazoa; phylum Chordata; class Actinopteri; order Percopsiformes; family Amblyopsidae; genus Typhlichthys; species Typhlichthys eigenmanni. Next base: position 25,260 of record JAODUK010008588.1, on the reverse strand, counting down.
TGAATTAAATATTTAGTATTAATGTCTTAATTCCATGTAATAGATTAGACAATTATGTAAATTGCCTAAAGATTCATACAGTACAGCTTCAAGGTTGCATATATATTTCATTTTCGTTGCACCAGTATTTACTACGCTAATTTAATATCATGTTCCTCTCAAATGTATTTAACAGCCTTAAAAATCTAGCAAACTTGGCCTTAGACTTTAAACCTTTCAACATTAAAAACTTGTATCAGAAAATGTAATCAGAAAACTTGACTCAAAATTAAGATCTTTTGGGTAAGACATGTCTGGAACAGTAAGCCTATAGAGGAAAGTACTGACATTATCTAATCCCTTTATGTATGATGTATATTATGATAATTTTCACAAATGTCTTCTATTAATGATAGATTTAACACAATCCTATTCCTAGAAATGCTAACTGCACCATAAAATTATTTTTTTGAGCTGTAAACTCAAAAAGTACTGAACTGTGATGAGTAAAATTGCAAAAATCTTATTTTTAGAAATCTGCATTTTGTGTGTTGAAAATAACTTCTGTTAACAATCATCCAGGGTCCTTTCTCATTTCCAAGCATGCGATTGGAACACTGGTACGTTATTAAATTATGAAATGTAAAAGTTAATGTTAAAAGGGCCTCCCCCTCCCTGCCTGTCACTCAGCTCCTTGCCTACTTTTTGGAATGTTTTAATATTGTGTAGTGGTTGGAGTCAGGCTTATATTGGGGCTGGGGAGGAAGTCATACTTCTGCAATCCTGCATGGTGTTGGAATCTGAATTCCTGAGTGGCTAGATAGTTTGAACAGTCCTTAAAATCAGAACAATATCAGAGAAATACAGAAAAAATTTTGGTAGATTAATTTTCAAGTTGTTGACGTCACCAGTTTCAGAGCAAAGATTAATATTTTTCTAATTTGATATTTTCTTAGTCACCCATCTGTCACTGAGCAGATTCTCTGCGTTGCTTTTTGGCATTCATGGTCATGTCATCTAATTTCTATTCACTTAAGACATCCCTTTAATTTGACACATGTAATAACCCTTTTTTTTTCACCAATTTACCCCCTTTCATATCCTTTTAATATAGTTACTGTCAAGTTGTATGTGTCCTGTGCTGCTTCCCAACTTGAAAGGTTTTTATTTCCCAGAGTGATGTAACTGGATTTTGCTCAATGAACAATGGCCACACAAGTTTCATATCTGTTATTTTTCTCCTCTTTTATTTCATTATATGTTCGAGGTGATAGCCATATGTCATAAGGTAAAAAACCCTTCAAGATAGAAAATACAAACATCAGACCTTTTTATATTATAAACACGCAAATGTAAATCCATTATTACATTCACTTCTGGCATACAGGTTCATATATCCAATAAGCCAAAATAATACCTTTAAATTTTACTAAATAGTTAAATATATTAATACAGGCTTTAAATATATCTGTTTCTAAATTGACTCAAATGCAAAAAGTATCTTACACGCATTTTAACATTGTTCCCATACTTTTCTAAACATGAGAGATGTACATACACACAACCCACACAGTCCTTTTAAATGTTACTCAAATAGTTTTAAATTAACCTGAGGCCTATGCCTTGTCAGATGCAATGAATGTAAATAATCCCCAATGGAGCATGACCAGACCCTATACAAAGTGAATCTTGGATCTGGATATACCAAGGTAGGACTCCCAGGCCATAGTGTATGGTTGGAATCAGGAATCACAATCATCTCAAAATCTATCTATCTTTTTAAATAGAGGAAGAATACAGTAGATTTAGGTAAACAAAATCAGATTGTTACATGGAAGAGGGTTGCTGCTTCCTCTGGATTACATCCAAAAATATGTTGCCATTAGGAAGTTAAATGTTTCAGTTTGCGCTCCTAATGTCCATTCACATGTAACATTTAGACTAAATATACACTGTAATAGCTACATTAAATGCAAGATAAACTGTATGGGTATTGGTGTAGGCCCTACACCAATACCCATACAGTTTTTCTGTTTGAGAATTTATAAAATAGTATCATTTTTAACAAATATGTAAAAGTTATTTTAGTGAAAAATTTTTCAAGAAGTTAGTTGTAAATATACTGTACTGTATGTACGGCAAAAAGGTACTGTAGGTCAAAAATACTCACTCTCAGGTCAAGAGGTCTACATTTTATCTGCCACAAAACTACTAGAATCACAGTGTTACAATAGCCTTTACTTTTCATTTTGTGTTCTTTGGCACTGTTCCAATTCATCTTCAACAATGAAAGGCGGTTATGCTAATCTTGTTCTCACTAAATGGGCACAGCTCTTTGAGGAGAGGTTAAGTTTTTCCCCTGGATTTCAACAAATGACTTCAGTGGGAGTGAGAAAAGGCAAAGTTCCCTGAGTTAGAAATTCATGGCAATCTCAATACTGCTTTTATCCTGTCTCCAGTGAGCCTACAGTTAAAGGGCTAAGGTCTCAGCTCCAGGCCGAACCCGGCTATAGAGAGCCACCCATAGGAGAGGATGTCAACGTGGCAAGGGCACCAAACACATTCTGGATGCATAGATGCCATTTATCATGGTTGACAACTTCACCTCTTAGTGCCATTTGGGTTTATTACTAGTACATTTCTCCACACATAATGAGGTTTTCAGTAGCACTTGTCCTCCGAGACCAGCTTCAGTTAAAGAATCCAATGGTAACATCAAGGTGACAGTTTTTGTTCTTTTTTTAACCTTTTATGTAGTTTGCTAAAGTTTGCTAAATATGACTTGAAAGGACACAGAAATAAAATTAAATTTAACAATAAGTGAGGTTTCCTACTTTGGCTACAAGGACATTACTTGTTTTGTAGGTCTTTGGTTATAGGATGTGACAGATAAACCCATACAATATGGATTTCAGTAAGTCACCCCCCAAAAAGTAGTGTTGGATTTAAATGTTGTTTGCTTTTCAAGAACCCACCATGGTTTTCCCAAAATAAAGTTCCATTCATTAGAATCTGCAAAATCGTTCTGTATAAAGGATTTATAAATGAAAGCAGTACCAGCAAAACACACATGCACTTATCTGTTTATTTATGGTAATATATTTACAGTAAGCCTAGTATATCCCTACAAACAGTATATTTATTATAGTATATAATTTCTTTTAATAGGCTTTTTAATAGTAAAGTAATTTAGTCCAAGTGTATTGTGGCTTTTATTACAACATATTCTGTCTGGAAAAATGTTATATCGTGGGAGTGTTTTGGTAGTCTGGCTCAGCCCGACTATTTCTCTCAGCTCAATCAAAGTGTAGTGAAGTTGAAGCGAAGGATTTTGGCGTTAGAGCTAGATGAAGCGATACAGTTGCATCATGTATTATTTAAAGGTTGCTACAATAGTTTCAAAATGAACCGTAGGTCTATGCCCATTAGAATGCAGACTAAATATTCACCAATGGAGTGTTTGGGTTTAAGCATGCAGGTCATCCCCTCTGCCTACAGTACATATAACCACATATCTGTCTTTATCTTAACCATAACTGGCTAATTTTAACTTATATATTGTTAGCATCCTATTGTACCATACCCTCTGAATCATACAAGCCGGACCTGTCCACATGTCCAAATATTGAGCCTAATGCCTAATCTTGACCAGAATATACAGTACAGGACTATATAAATATCCCATGAGCACCGATTTAGAGCACAAACTACAGCCCACCAGCTCCCTTACATTGTGTAGAAGTGCATCCAAGTGGTTTGTTGGCATGGCGAGCACTTCCACAGATAAGAATCACTTTGGCATGTGAAGATATTAGTGCAGAGCAGAGCTGAGAGTTTGCTTCCTGTCATTTAGATAGGCTGCTCATGTTAGCGCGAGGGACAGTGATTAGAGTGCATGTGTATGTGGCTGTCAGAAGAGTTCCCTGAATGAATTTCTCCTGCTACCTGCTGATGGCAGAGCACTGTTATAACTGATGCAAGATAGGTCATATTGTATGTTTCAGTCACTATACATGTTTTAGCTATACTATTTGACCAGAAAACATAAATAACGTGTTTGGGCCTATGATACTGCAGTGTGTAGTTGTTGGTTTATTATTAAATATATATGTAAATAGTATGTTTGCCACGAGAAAGCCTTCAGTTAAACTGTGGCAGGTTTAGCAGGACATTTATCTGAAGCAATAGGTTACAGTATCACAGTGCTGGTACAAGCTATCTTGTGTACTCTAAACCCAGTAGTCCAACACCATGAGAACTAACCTACTATGCCCCTGTTTATTCAAACAAAATGTCAAGGCAAACTGCAAATGGAATGAATGTATCCAACTTATCAAGGCAAGGTAAGTGTTTTTCAAAGGGCATCTTTGATGTAACTAATTAATGCAAACTTCTCAGTGGTTGTAACACCTGTCAGCATAGAGGGCCAGTGCTGTGGGCAGTTATTCATTTTTTATTTCATTTGAAACCACCCCCAAGTGCTATTTATTTTTGATGCCTTGTGTTGCAGTATACAGTACAAAACACTGCATTTGTTTTATCCATGAAATGTGTCTTACTGTACTGTACAAGGCTGAAATGTAGACACATAGTGTACTGTAAGTGTCTACGTTTCAGCCTTGAAAGATTACATTTGCCTAAGACTCACATTGACTTTGTCTGTTAGATTGAGCCAATAATGAGCTTTATTGAGATTTTGATGGTAGGGGTGATTGTGATGAACAGCTGATTGATTTGTGCCAACGGGTACTATCTTTGTTCGAAAAATTAAATATGCTCTTTCAAATGTACAACGTAATTCATTCTCTGCTTCTGGGATCCATCATAATGTTCAAATCAATATTTAATATCCTAGGATCAATGTTACGTGAGATTTTACTTTACATGGGTTCTGCCTGCATGCTGATATATGCAATATTGAATCATAGAGGTGAAAAGGCCACTTATTGCAAACACATCATACCCATGTCAGCAGAGGCTAACATGAGAAATTTCTCCATTTTCTTTTTTGTTTTGGTGTCCAAGGTTTTTACTCTTTATGGCTCAATCTGTCTATAGTTTGGCGGGCAAGGTTTGGTGGGATAGTCTGTGTAAACGGTACTTGCGGTTGGTGCTGTCCGGTTGTTGCTGTCCTTATTGATTTGTCAGCGTCAGAAATCCCAGTGGAAGAGCCAAGGTCATATCCTGTTGTTTAATTGCAGGCTTCCTATCATCTAAGGTAAACAGTGTCATTAGGGAGAGATGTCATCTGGACGGAGATGTTGTAAATAATAAGGTCTCCTTTGTTCAGGGTCTCATCCTCCCATGATTGTCTATTCTTGTACAGCACAATACAAAAGATTCCAAGTGCACGTCTTGTATTGAGATACTATTTTGAATAGATGGATTAGGAAGATATATTTTGTGAAAATATGTTGAAGGTCTTTTTGATATGAATTAGAATGTCTCAAAGAGCATTTGAATGTATGGAATATTTGAATGGATAGTTAATGAATGTACACCCTTCATTCTCTGATAAACTTTCACCTTTCAATTTCAATCTGTTATACCAATCAAACCATCTAATATTAGTCCAAAGAATCCTGATGGCTGACATTGACACATTCTCCACACAGAAAATAATATTCACTGATATGTTTATGTTGTTTAAGTGCATTTAAGTTTCCCCCCACTAACAATTATTTCCACTGATTATGTTCTATTTAACCAGGCATTCAACCCAAGACTCAAGCCCTGGACTGACTCAGCAGGCCATTTTATTGCCTGCTGATTCAGGCTCATAAAACGCTACAATGGCTTCAATGACCAGCAGCTGTAAAACTAGAGAAGGCTATCTGAAACAAAGGGGCCAGTTTGATTGTTTTCTATTCTGTATCTGAAGAGATTAGAAGATCGATCATTTTGCATTGAATTCGGAGAGACTCGTCATTGATTTTGTCCTCCTCCTGTTCTCAAGTGCTGGTGTCTTGTGGCCTCTTGTTGTCTGCTGTTTGGGACTTTGGCATGGGGCTGTCTCAGCGGTGGTTGCCTCACTGACAGGAAATACAAGAAGAGAGGTGTAAGATGGTGGTTTTCAAAGCGGGAGTCAAGCTGGGAACTACATCTTTTGTGGGCTCACTCCTCAATAAGTGTGAAAACTTTGAAAAAGCAATGACCAATTATTTTCCATTTTAAAGATATACCATTCTATTTGCATATACTTATAGATTTATTTTATCCAAAATATTAAGACAAAGTGATTATCTGTAAACACGTTGTTGCTGTTTGGGAAGGGGCAGATAACAATTAACAGTAACAGTCGCATTAACTCAAACGTGTGAAATGTGAACAAAACCAGAAAAGGACATCCCAGCCCCATGTCTGCACAGTTGACAACAATCAACAGAGAGCACGTGTGGATGTGGGGCGCTAGGAGCACAGGCCGGTGTTTGCCGAACGGGCCCGCACTGGCAAGACGAACGGGGAAAGGTGATGCGCCTCCCCTCGGCACTAACCTGACATGCCAGGGGAATTGTTGTCACAAGTCCATCTAGGGAGCCGTACATTAAAACATGACGCTGATTGGAAAGTGCAATTGCTACTCGCACACAATAAAATGATTAGGCTTTCCAGACTGATTCAAACGGAGAGGCTGGGTAGCCTCGCGAGATCAGGATGGTCTTGCAAGGCTACCTCGGCACAGCCCCGGTCGTTACACTTAAGTGCCAGCAACTGCGCGTGTGTGTGAGTGCGCACGTCTTTTTGCTTCCTAATGTGTCCTTGGCTCTTCTGTAGATCTATTCTTTCTAAGAATGTCATATCAATTTATAATGATCACATTTAATTAACCAATATACAGACGTATCAGCGTTGTGGCTGTTATGCACATGAACAAGCAGACACCAACTTCCAGTCCATAGCACTTGGCTCTTGCTTGTCACTATGGCATATTCGATTTGTTTGTTTTTTTAGGTCCAACTAAGGTTTAGCTGGACCTCAGCTAAACCTCCGCGTTGCCATGTGTTGTTGTGGCAAAGGGTAAACCGCTCCTCGTCTTTTACAGCACCCTTGCATCTGAATGACCCCAGCATAGTCCTCACAGTGCCACCTGTGGTCTTGTTTAGACCAACAAGGCAGCCCTTGTGGTGACCTGTAGGGGTGGCTAACTGTGGACGAGCAGCAATAAATTGCCTCCCATGTGCAGCACTAACCTGTTTATATCCCAGGGGCCCCTGTGCTATTTGGGGACAAGAGACGGCAGTTTGTGCTTGTCCATGCTGCTGTTTGCTTGTTTGTGTGTGTGTGTGTGTCTGTCTGTGTGTGTGTGATGCAGGGGAGGGGTGTGGAGGTCAGTGTGCAATTTAGAGAAGTGCCAACTGGGGCTAAAAAAAAGAAGAAGAAAAAATCAAGATGCGAAGTGCCATCTCAGCTTTTCCCTCTTGTTATGTTCACTGTATTCGCAGAAACCTGAGAGCAAAGCATGTCAACAACACTGACAACCCTGTGGCAGGCAGAATCAGTAAGGGGGAAGCTATCAGGGAAGTGGAACTAGCTCTTTATATTAGGGGTAACCATTCTGTCATATTGAGAGTACAGTCGCATGTCCGCACTGTAATGGAGCCCGTGTCGGGAACAAACATAATTCTATGGGAACAAAGAGCACAAAGTGGCCACTGTAACCGTGTTGCGTTGCTGGGCAATTAAAAAGTAATCTACCGATCCTCAACTCATTACCGCCATTGTCACCAAACATTGTTGTTGATATTAAATAAAGTACTTGTCTCTAAAATGAGGTGAGCAGTGCAAAAGCATACTGTATTCTTGGTGCGGTTTATGTTATGGTTTCATCTAGGACCATATGCTACCCTTCATTATAACACTGAGCCAATTACTGTGATACAAATTAATTTTCTAACAGTGCATCAGGGAATGACCTTGTCCACCTACAGCACATAAAAGCATCCCCTTTGATTCAGTACGTACCGCTGCCAAACACGGGCGGGACCACTGAAAGCTGCTTGCATACATACACAAATACAGTACATGGTAAATGTCAGATATGGTTGTACGGTAATGTAACCCAAGGATTTGAACTAGAGACGAGCGAGTTTATATTTTGCTGCAGTTTTTTTTTTTTTTGCTTTGCTTCCATACATATATAAGTATTGTGTGTGAGACTGTGATCTATTGGGAGATTGGGGGTTTGCAGGGCATGATGAGTGTTTTGAGCAATCTCTGTCTCCTTGGTGACACGAGCCAACTCTGGCATGTGGACACCTCTGTGAATGCAAGATGGAAAAATCGGTGGTGAAAACCAGTTGTTAAATGTGTGATGTTCAGTATCTTCTCCCTCTGTTGTTTTGTATCCTTAAGATCACTGATTCTGCGCACCACAAATCATTGAACGGCACGGCCAAAATAGCACATTATTCACTTCCCGGATGTGTACAGTACTTATGCATTTAATGATTGACTATATAAAAACCCACAAAATAGAGAATGAAGGATTCTTTGGGTAATTTCACAACATTATCGTAACTATGGGGTGAATAAATGTTGTTTCAAGCCAAAACAACATTTTGCTGGTTGCAACCATTACGACAACTGCAAAACACAAATCAAGAATTGTATACTTTGAAAGTAATTTACCAAGTATACCTTTACAGTACAGTCTATATATTGAAAATCCAGAGATGCTTATAGGAACAATGGCACCTGGAGAACACGCGTCAATCCCGTACATAGCTTTAACTATTTTTATTGCATTCTTTGTGTATTACTTTACCCTGTGATGAGACAGTATTTCTCCCCTTTACCACCTTGTCACCACCTTTCAAAGAGCCCCAGTGCTCTTATCAAAGGCAGAGTGCTGATGGAGCAGCCTGGCTCCTCGATGCTGTTGGGCCCCGCAGAATGAGTTTGGTTCCATTGAATAATGAAGTGGAATGTGGAGCCAGTGTTCTAATTAAAACCCATGGTCATTCATCTATCTAATTGCTACAATGCCTTGCAGTATAATTTTGTCCCCAATGTACCTTGCAGCCTCTCTGCCTCCACGTTCTGCTCCACGAGGCTCTGCTGAGCAGCTTGGCATGGTGCCAAACATTCAGGGCACAAGGCAAACAGCTACCCCTCATCACTCTGCTACACACGCACACGCACGCACACACACACACACACACACACACACACACATTACAAGCACTTCCCGCAGCCCCGGTCTAGATGAGGAATAAGAGCAGCCCTTTTCTATTGGTCAATCTCAGGTTAGCATTAAGTTGATTAGGGACGTGCTAAAAGCCTTATAATGTTAACAGGGCTTACCTAAAGGCAAAATAAATATTAGAGAGATTCTAATTATGCTGGTGGCATAATGATTGTGCTGTGACGTTGGCTGTTCCTACAGTATGGCGATGTGGGCATGTCACGTTCCAGTCTCTTTGTTCTGTTGAGAGTCTGGACCAGTGAGGGCCTGGACTATTAGTTTGCACCGGTGACGTTAACAGAGAAATCCTATGTGTGTCTGAAGATGTAGCCTGGTGTAACCAGACCTAACAATCACTTAAGGTAATTAAGGAATTAGGTCTGGCAAGGCTCCATTGGGAAGTGTTAACAGATGTTTCCTCCTACTGGGTATAGGTAGACCTCTTGTTCATTTTGAAACTATTGGACAGTGTTGTAATCAATAAGCATTGCTAAAACTATTTTGATAGCCTCATCTAGCTCTACCACCATTTAGAAATGTGCTTGACTTCAACGTCATCTCACTAACCAACCCCCTTTGGACCGCCAGCACGGTGGCGTTTTCCAGACTATAATCTCAGTAAAGCTTTTATCTGAGAGCTGATGTCTTCCTGCTTGACTTAAGATGTTAATTCTGTATATTGTAGAAATACTTACATGCATAGCCACAGTACAGTCTATTTACACATTGCCTGCTCTAGGTAGGTTTGATCTCCTGGGGAACTCAAATAAAACCAGGGGAGCCAGGCTGAGTCAATTATTGTGAATTATGAATGTTACAGGCAGATTGTACGGCATATCTCTCATCTGGAATAATTTACAGACTAAGAGCTATAGGTGGGCGGAGAAGAATATTAGTCTTATCTAAGTGATTTTCCATGTCTAGGAATGTGAGCTTGCAACACGCATTGCTTGTTAAGTATTTTGCTCTTCTTAGCCCCTACCCCCCTAAAATACAGCCTTATATAGAAATGTAAGCTCGCTCTTTCTCTTAAAGCTACTTTAGGTAGGATTTGAGAGCTGCAATGAGCGCTAGCTAAAAACAAACGAAAGGAGATATGATTTAGAAAACCAACAACCCAAAATCCCACCTTGTCCTCCTCTGCTCCGGAGCCTGGTGGGCTGCCATTGAAAAACCCGTGCATTAATGTGATTGGCAGGCAAGATATTTGCCATAAGGGAAAAAAGGCCCTGGTTGGTCAGAATTCTTCGGACGGCAAACCAAAATGTAAATCTACTTGAACAGATATTCTCACAGTGCATTAGACTCACTTTACAGTGTCTTTCCGAATGGAATCCTTCTGATTGTAGATTTCAGTTTACCTGTTCACATGAATGTCCTCTAATTGGGTCTGGTGTTAACATGGCCTGTCGCAAATAAAGGCAGGGTCAGTCATTCACGAGAATGCTTGATATCTTTGAGCTCAAATCAAAACAATATCCCTCTGCGGCGCCTCCTCACACATTGAAATGCATTGTGAAGCAAAGCATACTGTAGTATGACTTTGTTGTTGTGACCGGTGTTCGCCACTTGATTGTGTTCCTTACGGAGCCAGGATTATATCGGATTATTTTTTATAAACACACAGAGAATGGTAAACTAGCGAAATGCGAGGAGATATTTGTTGAATTTAAAGTAGAATTAATCTTTAGTAGAAATAGATGTTACATGCACACATTATATAGGCTGTATACACATACTGTATACAAACATGCACGCATTATATAGGCTGTATACACATACTGTATACAAACATGCACGCATTATATAGGCTATACACATACTGTATACAAACATGCACACATTATATAGGCTGTATACACATACTGTACACAAACATGCACACATTATATAGGCTTGGTAATGTAAGGTCTCACGCTAGCAAAAAGTCATAAAACCAGCTAACTAGGTTGTCAAATAGGTTATACTACTCCTTTGCTTCGTAATGACATTTCAATTGAGGTATTTATGGAGCATTTTTATTCAAGTTGGCCTTTTAACCCGATTCCAATCGGAATAGGGTCTTTGTAAACGCAGCTACTGATGATAGTTGATGGATTTGGCATTTCTAAGAAATTACACATTCTCTATCTACAGTATTCTCTCTAAAATAATTTAACAATATATTAACATTTTAAAGATTTAGAACAAAATCATGAATCTATTTGCATAGTACTATTTTAAACTGTCAATCACAATTCATAGATGTGTCATAGATGTGTCATGTGTCATACATTATCTGAGAATTGTAATGTATATAATTACAATTATTTAACTCATAACGTCCAGGAACTTGGACAGTTTAGATATTTAGCACTATAAATAACAGTAATAAAGTAACCTTTCTATTTGATTTCTTCCTGCAGTATTTCTTCCACTAACACTGCCTACAAACAATAGATAGCTGATTCATTAAAATTTAGCAAATTATGCATTGTCTACAAGATCGTTTTTTTCCTAAGGACAAATATATTTTTTATTAAAACATTTATTATGTATTTTCTCAGCACAAATTTGAATATATATATCTGTATAGAAAAATATATACAAGGTTTTCCTACCAAGGTAATTATGTATGTTATAAAGCACCCATGGGGCTTCACGTGCATCATTCAATAATGTTTAGAAAGTTAAGCATTGCCTCTCTTGCTTCCTTGTTTCATCATCAAGGCTAGTGAAACCAGCTGCTGTTCTGCAACAGACAATTAGACCTTGTGATTACTAAACATGCTCTCTAGAGCATCAATCAGACCCAGAAAGTTCAAATAACTCTGTCTTAATAGTTCTACAGGCTGTTTGGTGGCATGCTGTGGTCAGTTGGCAGCTGCTAGTTTTGTCATTGATACATGATTCATGGAATCCACATGAATATGATGAAAGCAACCTCTAGTAACACTCAACATTCATTTGGCATGTTCTTGATTAAGGTAGATGTTCTATTATTCTCAGCAAATTCTCAAGTATAAACAATGATGTAAACATGTTTAATATCTGTTTACTTTGGGTCTATTATAAGCAATGCTCATACTGATGTGCTTGCATAAATCACATTTAGCCAGGGGTGCTGCAGAAGCTCACATGCTGCTCTGAGGTTAGGTAGAAACTCATCCGTAATTTCCCAGGATACAAGGTGAGCAGGCTGGGCAAGAGAGGTTGCTTGTGCTAAAGTGGCCCGCGCTACAGGGGGCACATGTTTACTGACAGCCCCATTGAGGCTACGAACAATCACCTGCTACCACAAGTACCTTTAGGGGCTGTGCTGTTACATTAATGCATGGGGCCTTGTCTCATTATTCATAGCTGCTTTACTCCAGGGGAAAACAACTGGGATGGGAGCCACTACAGAAGCAAATGGCCACAGGGTCATCTTTAGCATTCCAGGTGCTATCAAGCCAGAGGGATCACGTCTCATAGTGAGGGATCTGTAATATTTTACAAAACAAAATAGTATGTTCTTAGGCTAAATTTCAGCGATTAACAAAATCACATTTTATATTGGCTCGTATTGGTTCATTAGTGTTTTTGTTTGTTTTACCCCTCAAAGTTTGAAATTAAACCCTTTTAAATAATGTAATACATATACAGATAATTATCTCTATCTGTCTCGGTCTTAACCCGTGAACAGAATTAGTGAGGTGTGCTTCTTAAAGTCTTCTTCATTGCATCAAAGTTAAAGCCTAAGGGAATGATTATTACTGGTGCAAAATGCATCTCTCCGCAGAGGGATTTTGTATGGATGGATCTCTATTTTTTTGTCTACAGTAATCCAAACAAAACGCCTTTTGGCTTGTGGGCTTAAGTGTATGTACATTGAAAAGCCATGACATTTACATGTTCCCTCGGGCAGGTGAATGAAGCAGTTCTAATAAAAACATGAAATACAGCTTTGCTCATATATTCGTAATTACCTGTTGTGCAAGGCTGGCTGTGCAACCCAGCGATGGTTATTCTAATGAGTATAGCTGCAGGACAGTCCTGGCTCACAACAAGGAAGCTGCAGCAGCCTGATTTAATAATTTTACCACAATAGTAATGGATTAAATACTCTGACACTTAAATCCTGTTAAAAGGTAGTGTCAGCGATTGTAAGACAAAACACTTGTAAAATATCTCCTCATGGTCCACTAGCTTTGTGTCCTTGCTGAAAAGATAATATGGCGTTTCTACGCAGCTCTGGCTCTGTAAATTGGAATACAAAGTGGTGCAGACCGCACCACACAACAGTGTAGCCTTGTCAATGTGTTTCCATTGTGGGGGTCAGAGCTTCACAGGGTGTACCCTATCATAACAGTTTTTTGTTTGTTTTGTTCAAATATCAACAGACTTTCTCCAGAAACATTTAAATCCTGTCCAAAAACCCAAAACATTTCAGTTGTCTAAAGGCCGCCGCCCACTGAAAGCGTGGATGCGCATCAAGTGACGCCAGGATTTTAGAACTAGTTAATTTTAATGGGGCAATGCCCACTGGCAGCGTCTGACGCATGCATGTCGACGCCAAAGTTTAGAACGGTGATCTATTTCTTGAGCGTCAAGCCCTAAACATTCCCTGAAAATCTCCAGAAATTTGAGCTCCCCTGTCAATTTGTCTTTACGATTCGAACGTTGCATTACTTGATGCGCCGCTGAACGACGCGTCAAAAAATTATAAAAAATACATGCAAGAAAATATATAAAGACGGGGAAGAAATGCATTTCTATGGCGTGACGCTCAAGAAATAAAACAATGTTCTAAGCCTTGGAGTCAGACGCTGACAGTGGGCATTGTCCCGTTAACTAGTTCTAAAATCCTGGCGTCACTTGACGCGCGTTGACGCCTTCAGTGGGCGGCGGCCTTAAGATGTGCCATTTGAGCGTTAAACTAAATGATAGAACTGAAATGTGATGAAACATATACATTGCTGGTGTTAATGTTAATTCCCATGTTTAATTATCTCAGTGCACTTTTATACATTTCTGCAATGCTGGGATCAACCACAAGGGTAATCTCAATACATACTGGGAGTGTATCCAGTTATTGTGTTTTTATTATAGTAAGTCACATTTTCAAGAAAGATGTAAGCGCTCTCACATGTAATAATGAATGAAGATTGAATGTATTACTGTATGTGTGCAAAACATCTGAGCACCTGTGACAGTGAATTTGTAGTTGAATTGCAGTTATATATTTGGATACGGGTGTGTGAATGTGTTTTGCAATATTTGTAACCACATTATTCTGTATGTAGACAAATGTGAGCTTCTGAATTTGTGACTTGTATATTACAGTCTCTGCACCTGCAATGGAGCATTGGAGAAGGTGTAACTATAGTGTTCATAGGAGATAAGAACATCTAGTTTGTAAGTTTGCAACTCCTAAAGCATTTATCTCTGACAAATGTACTGATACAATTACATATTCACGGTCAGAGGTGCTCAGATGTTTTGTACCAATAACACCTTCATATAAGTGGTCTGGGCACCTTAGGCCTGCGCCCCCTAAGGCCTTCATACCTACGACCGAATCACAGCCGTGCGGATATTCAGTCTATACAGCCGGCTCAGGGTCCAAGTACCAGTGGACCACACGTTCACTTCTACTACCATACTTCACTCAGAGGGTCAGAGAGCAGCAGCCTACACCTCTACACTTACACACTCTATTCCCATTGTCTGCCGGCTCTGTACTTCCATCTGATTGCCTGACGAGCTGCACCTGTGGCTCCTCCATTGATGGAGCCAGCTGGCCGTCAGGCAGCGTACCTCCCAGACTCCTGTTTGTGTGTGTCTTCCTGGGCTGTAGCCTATTGCCTCCATCTCTCCACAAAACATAATGGAACGTTCTTGAACTACTTTCAAAGCCGTTTGCTGCGTTAAATGGGTGTGGCAAGTGTTGCCCAGTGACGTTTAGGAAATGTGGCCGCATATTTCCCAGGGTCTTTTATAAGTATTTGTGAGTACAAGTTATCACTATTAGTACCATTAACACAATCGCTTTATTACATCTTTCCATCTCATCTCTCATTCTGATATGAAATGCATGCAATTCCTAAATCAAATATGTTGACAGCAATTACGGACACATCCTTTAATTGGAACAGTGCGCTATGCACCGACAGAAGTGGTTCTAGAGCCACGCTGGTTCTACCATCATGCTGTGCATCTATACTGCTGAAACACAACAATATAAAGCAGTAAAACACAAACAATGGCTTGTTGTTGTTAGCCATGCGAGCGTTGTTCAACCCACATCCTAAATGGACAGCCCAACTCCTCCCTGTTTTGTAACCTGCTGTTCAGTCCACTGCCATTTGTGTTCACTGAACATGTAGCAAACGTTCCACCATCCTGAACGCAGGGCTAATATATCTACTGCATCTATTGACCTACAGATATTTCAGGTTTATTGCTGTACATAGACATCTCTTCTGAAGGGGGTGCATTTGTTGGCATTAATCCACTTACACCAAGGGCTGCAAAACATTGTACACAGGCAGATGCAGCTCACTGTATAATACAGTCAGGTAATGAAGAAAACTATACACATACCAATTAGTGAGTGAGCTTTGCTGAGCCTAGTCTATTTATATCTCTTTTACCTGTTACCAGTGGGGAGTAAATATGATTATGTCTATTCAAGGTGGAAGTTACATGCATATTGGATAGGGGAGGGGGATAAGACATTTTCAGGTGTTAGGCTTCCAGGAAGGGGTTGAAATTACAGCATTCAATATTTCTCTCCTTTTCTCATTTTTTTTGTCACTTGTAAATATTGTATTTGGTAATCTGATCACGTTGTTCCCCCTTGCCTGCTCAGTCAGTTATGAAAGAAATGTGATCTAATGTCTGAAAATTTAATTTAATGAACATTTTCTGTCCATAGGACTGGGATGTGCTGTAGATTGGTGTAATGAATAAGAATATGGAGATTGCCTTCAGAGGAAGTCACTGAAAATGCAGAGGATGACTTGAAAGCTGTTAAATATGCTTAATTTATCACGGCCTATTACAGCGCAGAGAAGCTTTCATGATCAAGGCAATGACCCGTTTTTCCAAATATCTAGCAGCATGTGCTTTGAACATACAGTCTGGGTGTATTACCATAGGTCTGGTTTATCAAGCAAGATAGACATGTCTGGTAACCACATATTTCATCAAACTAATATTTTAAATCTTAATATACTGTAGGCTCTTGATTTTGCTAACTTAATGTTTATAGAGAATATCGTAATGTTTTTTTTATGTTATTTTACTCAGCTTTTTGCTTGCTATTTTGATTTAATTGCTTACTGTTTGTATCTATGTATAAATGTCTAGTAGGCACATACATTACCAAAATATTATGAATATAGTGATGAATTTCATCATTCATCATTTGTTCTGTTGTTTTTCTGTATCAAAAGAGAATTTAAAATACCGCAATCATACAACACTATAGATCATTATTTCTACAAAATTAGGCAAATTCTTTCTTGAGCACTGGAAGCATAGTGTTGTAATAAATAATCTCAATAATATTTGCAAAAAGGAAAGTGAGTTTTTGAGTCTAAGGATTATATAGATATATAGTCTTTCATGTCCCCAAGGGCATTTGGTTTGCAAACAGTAGTCACACAGCCATTATAAAAATAAATAAAAACAATTAGGCAATTTAATTGGATTGGATTAGGCAAGTGTAAAGGCTAAACTTTATTAACCGGCTCCTTGTACAACAAATGTATAGTTCTACATTTCTATAAATGCCGACTGCTAACAATGTTAGTGAGTGTCAAAATTAACAAGCCACACACACACACAATTTGTGTCATATACTATGTATCTTTCAGTGATTTGTTGTCAGACAAATATGCACACGCAAATACGCATATGACATTAGAAACATGTCAAATGTTGCCCATATGTATCTAAAAACAAATTCCATAGCAAAGTAAGACATATGATCTTGTATAATAACATTTGAGAAATATGTTTTTATTCTCAAGCGTTATGACCAATTACAATATAGCAATATTGTATATTTCTATCTCATGTGTTGGTAACATATACAGTAAGAGATATATCCATGCCTGTTTATCAATGCATTAAGCCCCTATTTTTCCCATGAGCTTTATTTTCTTGTGTTAACCTTTGGCTTTGGTGCAGGAGAACCAACGCCTTCATCCTCTCTTGCACTGATGGACAATATTCCCTCAAGGTCAGGCTCTATATATTTCATTATTTTACTATTGATTACTTTGCACACAGCAGTGCAGCTGACCAGTAAGCCTGGTGCCTGAGCCAAGGACTGCTTAATCCAATCAGTGGAACAGGATTATTTCATCCCCTTGTGTCAGTCTGTGGAGACTTTATGGTTTGGAACTAATTCACTTCTGGCTGTGGTGTTGCACCATAAAGTGCACGGTTCAGACATATTTAACCTCGTGGTGGTAGATTCAGCAGCACATGGCGCAGTTTATGATTAGCGATTCCTATTTTAGAAATGACAGGACTGTAGTGCATGCAGAGACTTGTTTACTTAGTTCAGTGTAGCGACCTCAAGGTTTGTAGTCTCTATGCTTTATGACACTGTTCAGCACTAGACGGGATGTTTTCTGTGTTGTTTTTATATTAAAAAAGTGAAAAATTAAACAAAACAACTTATAATAATCATATGAGCATCCAACTGTTTTATTTGGTCTTACAAACTTCTCCCATAGCATTCTATTCAGAATTGTTTAAGCAATCCGGCTCTTCTATACTCTGGATTGATGGCTTTTATACAGTATATATACAGTATAATATATATCCACTCTGCACTATGTCAGCAGATAAGTTATTTTAATTATGAAGTACAGCACTTATAAGGGTTGTTTATATAATGACAGTATGACTGATTTAGCTATTGTAGGTGTACTAAGTTGCTTTGGATAAAAGCATCTGATAAATATAAATGTCAATATAAATGTGGAGAGTTTGCTTAATTAAATAAGTAAACATAATGTTACATGACATTTTTGTAAATTTGGATATACTGTATATGTACTATAAAGCTGTTACCTAAAGCTTAATCTTATACTGTTAAAGGTTCTGCATTCATTTATCGATGATCAAATATGTTATGTTCTAAAGGAGTACTGGCTGGTTCATGGTTATGTCTGGTGCATAGTTGATTATTGTTTGGTACTGAGCAGCCATTCATCAAATTAATATTGCCACTTAGAGCTCATCAACTTTAATTGCCATTATAATCAACCTATTATATTATTAATATTATGTGCTGATTCTAATTTATCTAGATGTAAATTCTTCAATGGGTTTTTCTGGTTTTGGAACAAAAGCTAGCAGTTGGTCTAATAACTAACCCTAAGGATAATTACCTCTGAAATGTAAGTCAGTTTCACAGGGGATTATCCCGCTGAGCTTGGTACTCTCAGGAAAATGAAATACTTTGAACCCGTGTACAGTACGTGGTTGGCAGGCTGCCATATGCCTGGTGTAGTACCACAAAATAGGTGCATTAATACGTTGCCATTTCTTTCTGAGGAGCTGAATGTATTATGCATGATCACTTGGAAGTTGTCAAAATTGATTTAGTAAACAAGCTTTATCTTAACAGGCGTCATGTTAAGTGTGTTTTTACGCTTCCTTATCTGACAGAGAACAGCCAGCTTCTTCCTATGGGGCAAACATGATCAACTATTGATACTTATCACTTGAAGACAGCACAATAATTGCCCCTAGCATGTCTTGTGATTATATATTATATGAAAATAACAATGTGATGAAGAGTGAAGGCATGGCCTAATAAGATATCATTTAACAGAGTAATGTATCCTTAATGCCTCATTTATCACATTAGGGAATATCATGTGCAAAAGGTAAAACATACGCGTATTTTTAAAAATAATAATAAAACAACTCTTTTTCAGTGTCATTGTATTATACATTTCTTCTTTCAGTACTGTATACTGTAGGTTTATTGGTCATTTGAAATGGGTGTCAATCATACACAAACTCATAGGAAGTTTGTATTGAATAAAAGTGTGTTGGATATATGTACATGTAAATGTAAATTAACACTGATCATTGCATTCTGTGGAGGCATACAAGCTAAAGCCCCTACACACAACTTTATTCTTTAGGTGAAAGCCACCCCTCACTCTGTAGCGCACGGTACAATCCACAATCCAAACTGAGCTTGTATTAACAACTGTAGTACACCATTGACAGGCTAGTCTTCGTAGCTGTCGTCGTGTTTATTTCATCCTCAGTAATTCCATGTTTAGTTTGCAGGGCTGCAGCTTCACTTCATATAGTGACAAGAAGATGTGTCACCTCCTTCCTCACATGTTGGCAGGATTAAACACTGCTCACTTTGAAACTGGCAGTTTCTCAGCATCATCTTAACCGGCACACCTGTCTGTTGATTATTATAGGACCTCACTCCCCAAAACGGCCTTATGGTAACTAAGACTGTTAACAAAGCTGTTATTCACTGGGAGACATTGCCATATTTCTCATGTTTTAATAGTTTCTTTGTCACCCTCTTTGATCATCTGGTAGTTAAAAGTGATGTAGCTGGAAGCTGCATGTGTTTAGCACGCAGTCTTTGTCAAAGAGCTGATGGCCTAGGTTGTCACCGACAGCTGACCAGTTAGCTGCGGTTTACAAGACATTTAATTCATGCTAATCATATATTTACACAGATTAGAAAGAATTACTGAGATGCATCTAGCATCTTCCATGTTTGAACCCTCACTGTTTGCCCTTTGCACGGACAAATAAACTAATTGTACCAGTCTTAATGTTGAATAGGCTATAATAGTGTGCCAGCAATTACAATTATATCATTGTATGATTTTTTTTCTCCAAAGCATATTACAGTGAGTGCAATTACAGGTATTAAAGAACATCAGGTTGGGGTTAGGCATACAGTATTGCTCATAGGCTGGGCATGTTGATGACGTAACCCAATACAACTATACAACTATACTAACCACTATAAATGCTAAGAGCTATACACAAGGACAATGCATAACAAACACGCTGATAATATTAAACATTTAGTGTAAAATCTCTAGCCTAGTGTGTAATTGCAAAAAGCCTTTCTGAAAGTGCATGCCTTCTTTATACTGTAGGGCATACAGTATGTGGCAATAGGCCTATCTAATCAGCCTAATGCACCAGCATACGTCTACACAAACACTGAAAACCAACTGTTATTTTACCAGTGAGTGAAATGTGTTAAGACGAAATGGACACACATATAATTGCATCCTTTTTAGTGTCTTGTCCAATCTGCACACACTATACATAAGAATGTTGTCATTAAAGAAATTGTTACGTATCACTCACTTTGTATTGACTGTGTCATTGTTGTAAGTGAACAAGCAGCAGAAAGCACATTTTCCCTTTTCTTCAGCAATAGCCAAAACTATGTGTCGTAGTTTGAAGCTCTTATTGCACACCACGTTCGACAGTTGTTATTGTCATTGATTGACTGAACATGAATGCATCCGGCCTTTTGATTTTACTTCGAGGTGGGTTCTGTTCAGTCCTTGTCTTGCAATGTTCTGTGTTGAGTGATCACTGTTGCCCACTGTTCATCTCAAGAGTACCCTTGAGGCAACATATACGTGTGTTAAAAATCAGTTTTCATATCAATAAGAAGATTCAGCTGTTCCAAATTGTTTGTATTTCATTATGGTCAGTACTTTGTGCTTGATAATCCTGTGGGTATTGATATCTGAGCCACGCAAAACAGACACAATCCAAACACAATATCCCATATTTAATTAGACTGCAGCTGGATTGTAAACATACTGTATGTCAGTTTGGTGTCAGTGGGGTTTGGCTGTCGATGTGGGAGGACTAAAAAATATGCATAACTTTTTAACCTCAACAAGTGTTGATGTAGAATATAGTTCAATGCACTGCAAAATGGCCAACAGATTATATTTATTCAGCTCCATAACGCCAAATTAAAGTAGTCACTGGGTGCCTTGTTTAAGTATGCATATCCATTTGTAGAGAGAAACAGTTTTAAAGCAACACCAGAAGAATAGACTCAATAGATGCAATTACATTTTTACTTTATGTCCAAGACAAGACACTGCTTGGCTATAAAGGGTTACCTGGCACGGCAGGATGTTTTCATGTATGTCCCCTGAAGGATTTAAGGAAAAAACACCGGTACTGCTATACTTTCACCAGACCACTACCCTGCTGTGGGCACTGGAACAATACAGTATACATTCAAGGAAATACTGTAGAAGTACTAACCGTGTCTTTTTTGAATTAGTCTACCTGCCTCCCAGCACTGTGGGTGGCTATGGAACTGTTTCACTGATGTTTCATAGCAGAGTAAATACAGCCACAACATCCATCCACCTTCATCTGCTTATCCAGAGTCGGGTCGTGGGGGCAGCAGCTCCAGCAGGGGTCCCCAAACTTCCCTTTCCGGAGCCACATTAGCAAGCTCTGACTGGGGAATCCCGAGACGTTCCCAGGCCAGTGTGGAGATATCATCTCTCCACCTAGTCCTGGGTCTTCCCCGAGGCCTCCTCCCAGCCGGACGTGCCTGGAACACCTCCCAAGGGAGGCGCCCAGGGGGCATACTTACCAGATGCCCATACCACCTCAACTGGCTCCTTTCGACGCAAAGGAGTAGTGGCTCTACTCCGAGTTCCTCATGGATAGCTGAGCTTCTCACCATATCTCTAAGGGAGAAGCCAGCCACCCTCCTGAGAAAACCCATTTTGGCCGCCTGTACCCGTGATCTTGTTCTTTCGGTCATGACCCACCCTTCATGACCGTAGGTGAGGGTAGGAACGAAAATTGCCCGGTAGATCGAGAGCTTTGCCTTCTGGCTCAGCTCTCTTTTCGATATTGTTTTATTTTTTTGATTTGAGCTCGAAATTAGCAAGCGTTCTCGAGAGTAACTAACCCTTCCTTGATGTCAGTTGGTATCAGCAAATTAATATTATATTCATAGCTTGTTGCCTGCATTTAGGAAGCAGAGGTGACTTTCAAAGCTCTGTTGTGTCATCCGTTTGTGTTGTACTTTTGGAGACAAGCCTATATTATTGTACCATTGTAACATACAGTAACCGCTGACAGAGAAAAGCAGGAACAGGTGAGAATCACGTACTGCAGTACCCGCGAGTGCCCCCTGGGTAATGCAGTGTATTTACAACCATTATGAATTGCCCAGAGAACCTGATATGGAAAGGGCTGAAAAGAGCACGAACAAGCTTACAGTACATGAGGTGCTGGTGTGGAAGAGAATGTCACGGTACGCCAGTACTGAAGTGAGTACTTGGTCTACTTGTAACTGGTGATGATGTGTTCATCAAGCTTGAAGCAACAATACTGCTACTGTAGCTACTAGTTATATCAAAGGTAATGTCAAAATCTGAAACAGGAAATTTCCCATGCTTTCCATCTCTATTATTTATAGTGTTGCATTAGTAATGGTTTTCATTCCAAACTTGTTTTATATACGTTTAATCTAGTATGCATGCCAATAGATCAATATGGAAATATTTCCCATATATCGATATTGGAAAAAGGATGATACAATTAACCTGTACTGTATGATCAAGCGATATAACTTGTGTTTCAATAGTTCAGCAATGTAAAGTCCCTCTAGCTAATGAGGACGAAGCAGCTACTGTAAAGAGCAGAGCCTATACGATCACAGAAGTACATTGGTTTGAGAAAACATATCTTCTGTCTGAGGTCAAACAAATAAGTTCAAGTCTGAAAGCCTGGGCATAGCTACAGTACATTGCAGATTTGTTACTGACGCTTTCATGGCTCAAGTAGACCACATTCACGATCTCAATTGAGATGAACCTTTCAGACCTTTCAAGGCTTGCAAAATCAAGTGATATTAGATGTTACTTTACATTACATTTGCTGACATTTCTATGTTATTTTCATTTACTGGCAGATTCAAATATTCACATTTACGGGTGATTTTTTTGGTTGCAAATTGCTGGCAAACCAAATCAAATGTTCCTCAGATGTGATTGAGGAGAATTATCCAACAGATCATATATAGAGCAAATATTTACTGTATATGTGACGAATATTCTACAGAACTCAGCAATGACACTTTACATGGTTGTTTTTTTATCCTAATGTGCGCTGGCAACCAAGATGCTACAACACTTCCAAATAAGACAAACAGTAAATCAATGTGACAACACAGTTGCATCAAGAATCATCTAGCAAATTGAGAAAAAGAATTGAGAAAAAGAGTAGACAACACAAGCAAATATAGTCTACCACCGAAAAGTCTTTCTACTGAAAATACAATATTGATTACATTTGACCCCCAATTTTGCAGCCTCAACTGACACCAATGAAATGTGTGTAGACCCTACAAAGAGACTTTGACTGTTGCTTGTTTAACTAGCCTGTATTGTAGGCTACGACATTGCCTCTGAAAACTACAAACTGTAACAAAGCCAAAAACCGCTCATGTGACTAATAACCACAACCACTCAAATGGACTACAAACCAGAATGGCTACTTATTGTAGATCAGTGTGGGTCACTTCCTGCATTGCACACATACATGACAAGATATTAATGTGTGACTGTATCCTTTAGGGGTGGGAATCACCAGAAGCCCCACAATACAATATTATAGATACTTATGCCACAATACGATATTATTGCGATATAAAACATATTCAGATTCAGATTCACTTTATTGTCATATGCATATTGCGTTCTATTGTTATAGAACGCAATGAAATTTGTTTTGCCACGTTTAAGTTCACAACAATGTGAAATATAAGGACCCATTAAAATATACAATACATACCCATAAATATACAAGCACATACATATAAACTACACATACATATAAACTAGTGAACATAAGTACTTGACATGAAGTACCCATATACACATATGACCATCCATTCCTCTACTTATTGTGTACCTACAGTATAGAACATATACTCCTAAGTTGTACAAAGTACCCACATATAAACATGCAGACAGGCGTACTATCCCACTCATCCTTCAATATTAACTAAGGTTAAAAACAAAGCAACCCACAGCCACAACAGCCCTACATATTGTCAAATTCTGCGGTATTTTGCAATTTATACATTTTCAAATATCAAATTATGTCCCCAAAGGAAATCTATGTCCACATCGGTTTGTTCATCTCACATAAATTGTATTGCTGCAAAATGTGATTGTCCCATATTATATTTTTTCAACTGATTAGTTATATAAATATCTACCCCTTGTACAGACATTAATCTGGAAATTAGCTGTAGAGACTAAAACTGACTTTTTTTATTTCATATTTTTTACCACCTGTAAAAATATTTCTGCTGTAAAGTTAGACATTTTATCATAACAACATTTGCAATCAGCCTCAAGTGGCCATTCGATGAACTGCAGATTTTAGCACTTGGATTAATTTCTCAGCACTGGAGGTGCCCGCTTGGTTGTGAGTTGTTGCATGTCCTGTATATTATGTTTGTGTTCACTTTGTTTGTTTTTTTTCCAATACATTTCTTGATGTAATTACTCTTGTCAAATTATTACTCTTGTCAAATACTATTGTCAAATTGATGTATTGTGTTTTCTGCATTTGCGTTGCTTTTAAATGTGATCTATAGATTAGACATCTAATACATGATTGTAGCTATTAGAACACTTTTGCATCTCTTAAACAGTAAACTAAATGAAATGTTATGCTATGCCTACCAATAAACATCAATATTAGTAAGTTCAAATGAAAGCGGGCTCACGCAAGTGTCAAAGGGACTCTAATTTAGCTGTCCACTCACTGAAAGAATTTTCTAATTGGCGCATGTGGGTATAGACATGCATCCTTGAACAGAGACAAGCATAAAACAGAACAATTCACGGCAATTAAACGGGGTCCTTAACCCTTAAGAGATCCTCGTGACATTTTGTGCCATTCAGTTTTTATTTCCAAGCCATTTTGGCTGTGTTGAATTAATATAGCTCCAATTTGCCAGAGGATATTCAATTTAGTCAAGTCAAGTCAAGTCAATTTTATTTATATAGCCCTTAATCACATTGCAGTCTCAAAGGGCTTTACAACCT